>WFAB01003253.1:0-15000 GCA_018977245.1 Lethenteron camtschaticum | reverse complement strand
TAATCCCGCAACCACCCGGCATGGACAATGAGTTCAGGTTTGTGTCACGTGGACAATTAGTTGGACAATGAGTTCAGGGTTTGTGTCACGTGGACAATTAGTTGGACAATGAGTTCAGGGTTTGTGTCACGTGGACAATTAGTTGGACAATGAGTTCAGGGTTTGTGTCACGTGGACAATTAGTTGGACAATGAGTTCAGGGTTTGTGTCACGCGGACAATTAGTTGGACAATGAGTTCAGGGTTTGTGTCACGTGGACAATTAGTTGGACAATGAGTTCAGGGTTTGTGTCACGTGGACAATTAGTTGGACAATGAGTTCAGGGTTTGTGTCACGTGGACAATTAGTTGGACAATGAGTTCAGGGTTTGTGTCACGTGGACAATTAGTTGGACAATGAGTTCAGGGTTTGTGTCACGTGGACAATTAGTTGGACAATGAGTTCAGGGTTTGTGTCACGTGGACAATTAGTTGGACAATGAGTTCAGGGTTTGTGTCACGTGGACAATTAGTTGGACAATGAGTTCAGG
This sequence comes from Lethenteron camtschaticum, assembly GCA_018977245.1. Lineage (NCBI taxonomy): Eukaryota > Metazoa > Chordata > Hyperoartia > Petromyzontiformes > Petromyzontidae > Lethenteron > Lethenteron camtschaticum. The sequence continues at coordinate 14,471 of WFAB01003253.1, read as the reverse complement.
GTTTGTGTCACGTGGACAATTAGTTGGACAATGAGTTCAGGGTTTGTGTCACGTGGACAATTAGTTGGACAATGAGTTCAGGGTTTGTGTCACGTGGACAATTAGTTGGACAATGAGTTCAGGGTTTGTGTCACGTGGACAATTAGTTGGACAATGAGTTCAGGGTTTGTGTCACGTGGACAATTAGTTGGACAATGAGTTCAGGTTTGTGTCACGTGGACAATTAGTTGGACAATGAGTTCAGGGTTTGTGTCACGTGGACAATTAGTTGGACAATGAGTTCAGGTTTGTGTCACGTGGACAATTAGTTGGACAATGAGTTCAGGGTTTGTGTCACGTGGACAATTAGTTGGACAATGAGTTCAGGGTTTGTGTCACGTGGACAATTAGTTGGACAATGAGTTCAGGGTTTGTGTCACGTGGACAATTAGTTGGACAATGAGTTCAGGGTTTGTGTCACGTGGACAATTAGTTGGACAATGAGTTCAGGTTTGTGTCACGTGGACAATTAGTTGGACAATGAGTTCAGGGTTTGTGTCACGTGGACAATTAGTTGGACAATGAGTTCAGGGTTTGTGTCACGTGGACAATTAGTTGGACAATGAGTTCAGGGTTTGTGTCACGTGGACAATTAGTTGGACAATGAGTTCAGGGTTTGTGTCACGTGGACAATTAGTTGGACAATGAGTTCAGGGTTTGTGTCACGTGGACAATTAGTTGGACAATGAGTTCAGGGTTTGTTCACGTGGACAATTAGTTGGACAATGAGTTCAGGGTTTGTGTCACGTGGACAATTAGTTGGACAATGAGTTCAGGGTGTGTGTCACGTGGACAATTAGTTGGACAATGAGTTCAGGGTTTGTGTCACGTGGACAATTAGTTGGACAATGAGTTCAGGGTTTGTGTCACGTGGACAATTAGTTGGACAATGAGTTCAGGGTTTGTGTCACGTGGACAATTAGTTGGACAATGAGTTCAGGTTTGTGTCACGTGGACAATTAGTTGGACAATGAGTTCAGGGTTTGTGTCACGTGGACAATTAGTTGGACAATGAGTTCAGGGTTTGTGTCACGTGGACAATTAGTTGGACAATGAGTTCAGGGTTTGTGTCACGTGGACAATTAGTTGGACAATGAGTTCAGGGTTTGTGTCACGTGGACAATTAGTTGGACAATGAGTTCAGGTTTGTGTCACGTGGACAATTAGTTGGACAATGAGTTCAGGGTTTGTGTCACGTGGACAATTAGTTGGACAATGAGTTCAGGGTTTGTGTCACGTGGACAATTAGTTGGACAATGAGTTCAGGGTTTGTGTCACGTGGACAATTAGTTGGACAATGAGTTCAGGGTTTGTGTCACGTGGACAATTAGTTGGACAATGAGTTCAGGGTTTGTGTCACGTGGACAATTAGTTGGACAATGAGTTCAGGGTTTGTGTCACGTGGACAATTAGTTGGACAATGAGTTCAGGGTTTGTGTCACGTGGACAATTAGTTGGACAATGAGTTCAGGGTTTGTGTCACGTGGACAATTAGTTGGACAATGAGTTCAGGGTTTGTGTCACGTGGACAATTAGTTGGACAATGAGTTCAGGGTTGTGTCACGTGGACAATTAGTTGGACAATGAGTTCAGGGTTTGTGTCACGTGGACAATTAGTTGGACAATGAGTTCAGGGTTTGTGTCACGTGGACAATTAGTTGGACAATGAGTTCAGGGTTTGTGTCACGTGGACAATTAGTTGGACAATGAGTTCAGGGTTTGTGTCACGTGGACAATTAGTTGGACAATGAGTTCAGGGTTTGTGTCACGTGGACAATTAGTTGGACAATGAGTTCAGGGTTTGTGTCACGTGGACAATTAGTTGGACAATGAGTTCAGGGTTTGTGTCACGTGGACAATTAGTTGGACAATGAGTTCAGGTTTGTGTCACGTGGACAATTAGTTGGACAATGAGTTCAGGGTTTGTGTCACGTGGGCAAATAGTTGCTAAGTACGGCACGAACCGGTTGTGTGTTGGAGAGCTAAACCCACTACTACATTTACAATTATAGTTTATGTGTATCGTGTAGTATATAGTGTAGTGTATAGTGTAGTGTATAGTGTAATGTATAGTAGTGTATCGTGTAGTATATAGTGTAGTGTATAGTGTAGTGTAGTGTAGTAGTGTAGTGTATAGTGTAGTGTATAGTAGTGTATAGTGTATAGTGTAGTGTATAGTAGTGTATAGTGAAGTGTATAGTGTAGTGTGTAGTAGAGTATAGTGTAGTGTATAGTGGTGTATAGTGTAGTGTATAGTGTAGTGTAGTGTAGTGTATAGTAGTGTATAGTGTAGTGTATAGTAGTGTATAGTGTAGTGAAAGTAATGTATAGTATAGTATATAGTGTAGTGTATAGTGTAGTGTATAGTAGTGTATAGTGAAGTGTATAGTGTGGTGTGTAGTAGAGTATAGTGTAGTGTATAGTGTAGTGTATAGTAGTGTATAGTGTAGTGTATAGTAGGTATAGTGTAGTGTATAGTAGTGTATAGTGTAGTGTATAGTGTAGTGTATAGTGTAGTGTATAGTAGTGTAGTATATAGTGTAGTGTAGAGTAGTGTATAGTGTAGTGATAGTGTAGTGTATAGTGTAGTGTATAGTGTAGTATATAGTAGTGTATAGTGTAGTGTATAGTAGTGTATAGTGTAGTGTATATATGATGCTGTTAGCAAGTAATAGCAGCAACTAGGCCGGCACACGAGGGGTGGGTCACCAGCACCACGCCCGGCCGCCTTTGTCTCCCCTCTGGCTCAACCCTGCGGAAGCTACCATTTGAGGCTGAGTCCACGTAGGGAGGCCTAGGCCGGCAGATAATCGTCACCGTTCTCACGGGTCGAAGTCTCTGCCGGGTTCAGTTGCGCGCGCATTCAAAGTCAACACGACAACAACAACAACTGCAACAACAACAACAACTGCAACACACAACACTAAGTGGCGNTGACGTCGCCACGACGTTCGTGCCAGGCTGGGTGCACTGAGGCCGCGTGAAGTTCGAAGGCCGCTGGCAGTAGGTCACGGGACAGACCCTGCAGGTGCACGGGTTGACTGACTGAGATGAATGCAGATGCACCTTCTGTGCCCCTGCTGTGCCAGGCTAGGTGCAGGAGGTCACGGGACAGACCCTGAGGTGCCACGGGTTGACCTGACTGAGTGAGTGTCAGATGCACCACCTGTGCCCCCTGCTGTGCCAGGCTAGGTGCAGGAGTCACGGACAGACCCTGCAGGTGCCACGGGTTGACTGACTGAGATGACTGCAGATGCACCACCTGTACCATTCACTGTACCAAGCTAGGTGCAGGAGNTCACGGACAAACCCTGCAGTGCCACGGGTTGACTGACTGAGATGACTCCAGATGCACCATCTTGCCACCCACTGTGCCAAGCACCCGCCCGGCACTGCCCAACTCACACCTCTTGACTGCCCAAGATGAGCCCCCCCCCTNCTCCCCTANTCCACCCTCTCTTCCCCCTCCTGCCCCTCCTCCCCCCCTTCCTCCTCCCCCCCCTCCCCCCTCCCCTCCCCCTCCTCCTCTCCTCCCACTCCCCTCCACCCTCCTCCTTCCCCCCTCCTCCTCCCCTCCCTCCCCCCCTCCTCCTCCCCCCTCCCTTCCCCCCCTCCCTCCCCCCACCCCCTCCTCCACCCCTCCTCCCCCCTCCCCCCTCCCCCCCCTCTACGCCACCTGCCCACAGCAGCCGAGCCAACGAGCCATCCCAACTTGGTTACTCTCCCCCCCCACCCATTGCCCCTCCCCCTCGCCCGCGCAGGCGACCCCGCCGTCTGCCAGGGCTGCTCCCGGCCAATCAGCGACCGCTTCCTGCTGCGCGCCGACGGGGCCCTCTGGCACGAGCGCTGCCTCCACTGCTGCTGTTGCTCGAGCCGCTCACCCACTCGTGCTACTGCCGCGACCGACGCCTCTACTGCAAGCGCGACTACCACAGGTGACGGGGGTGGGGGGTGGTGGGGTGGTGGTGGGGGGGGTGGGGGCCAACCCAGACCCCACCCACCCCCCCTCGCACGTGCGTCACAGTGTCATGGCTGCCGCCGTTCTCCGTCGGCCATTTATTGTGAAAATTCCGTCACAGTTTCTAAAAGGCTCAGCCTTTGTTATGCAGTCTATTCTTAGTCTCAAGCCTCACCTCACCATATTAATAAGTATGCGCCCTTGCCCACCACCTTCTCCAACCATTATATAAACGGAGTGGTAGCTACTGTAATCTCTCATTTACTTCATACAGCTGTCGTGGCTTGACGGTACCACCTGAAGACGGAAGCTTGCGTTGCCTCCGAAACGTCGTGATTTTTATTTTTTATTTTATTTTACTTTTTAATGTTTTTTACCTACGTGACTTTACCGAAAAAACCTAAGAATATGAATCCCTGCAGTCACGAAAGCTTCAAATCTAGAATTCATATGATTGCTTTTTCATTGCTTTCAATGCTTTATTTTGGTGATTTCGAAAAGTGTATTGGTTTGGCCATGTTTGTTTGTTGGAGTACAGAGTTAGACTGATGGCCTTAATCTAAGTTGTCTTGTGGTTGTTGTGGTTGTTGCTGTTTGACTTGCATCCCACTGGGATTTTGCACACAGCGTTGGTGTGCGGTTTTTTTCTGCAATATTTTGCTGTCTTTTCTTGGATTTTCTGTTTGCACTTAGTCACATATTCACTTTAAGATGTTTTTTGTTCATGTTTTAGTTTTGTTGCGGTTGCACCCGATTCAAGAGCCGAATGGCTCACAGGGCTACACCTAATACATGAACTTGAACTTGCCCCAACAAGTCTGTCGAAGGCTTCTTGTGTGTCACGGGCATCGTTTCTCTCGCACCGAATTCCTCGGGCTGGCAAAACGCTCATTTTAGTGTTGCCAAATATCACGAACGCCATGAAACTTCCGCAGGTTTTTCCAGCAGATTTGCACGTGCACTCAAAAATAGTCACATTTTTACTGATAGACCCGTCAAATGGAGAAATTGACGGGATTGATCTCTTGTGTGTCACGGGGCATCGTTTCTCTCACCGAATTCCCTCGGGCTGGCAAAACGCTCATTTTAGTGTTGCCAAACAGCGTGCGAACGATCTTTGTCTTTGTCGCTCTCTTACTCGAGGTGTTGGGGACCCTCTGACCCCGTCCGAGCTCTCTACCCATGGAGGTAGTCCCCCTCTCTAGCCGGTAGCTTCCGCCAGTGATGGCCGCTAGCCTCTACCCGCGTTGGCCGATCGGTCGTCTCTACGCGTTGGTGGGCGGCGGTTGTCATCGGTGGCGATTGTCAGAGTCGGTCCTGGGCCTCCTCCCCTAGGTCGACTCAGCCTCAGATGAGTGCCTGGTGTAGCGGTGTGGTGTAGTAGAGTCTGGGTGTTTTTGTCCGTGTGTTTGGGTGTGTCTTTGTCTGTGTATGTCTCTGTGTCTGTGTTATGAACCGGCGACCGGGTTCGATTCCCGCTCACGGCAAACACCAGTGACCATTCTCTGAACCGGTCCTGGGCCTCCCCTAGGTCGACTCAGCCTCGAATGAGTACCTGGTGTAGCGGTGTATGTAGCGTAGTGAACATCGCCACTGGGGAGACAAAGGTGCCGGGCGTGGTGCTGGCCACCACCCTCTCGTGTGCCACAGTGCTGGTAGCCTTCTAAGCTGCTGCTGCTGCTACTCACTAACAGCACTTGCCCCGATAGTCTGTTCAGAGGCTACACGGGCAGCGTGGGTCATTGTCTTCGATCTTGTGTGGTAGGAAGAGTACCGTGTTCTTCTCCCGTAACGCCGGGTGTTTTTCGTCACGCGAATCGGTTACGTGCGACGCCACAAATCTATTGTCAGGATCGGAATCTTCAGCATCAACATGGACTCAGAAGTTCGCCGCACACCACGCGAGGTCCTCGTTTGAGGACGGGTCGACCCAGGTGGAGGCTCAGGACTGCTTCGAAAGTTCTCCACCGTTCACGGTCCGTGAGCGGGATCGAACTTGGGTCTCTTGCCGGGTTCGCGGCGCGGTGCTAGCCGCGATCGAGCGAACGGAGCTACGTCCGCTGCGGGTAGGAACACGCGGCGGTCGTGACGGCAGCTGCCTCAGTGCAGGAGCATCGTCGTCGTCGTCATCGCAAGAGGCGTTGGGATGCTGCTGGATGTTGCTTCTAGTAGACGCTACTCTACGCAACACGCCTTGGTCTTTGTTCAGGCCTTGCGGTACTATGCATCTCACGGTGTTATCACAGACTACATCGCTGCGAGTGTGAATAAGCGGTGGTTGTACAGCGGCTGCCTCGGCGTAACATCATCATCGCACGAGGTGTTGGGATGCTGCTGGATGCTGCTTTCTAGATACTGCTCTACACATGCATCGGTCTTTGTTCGGGCCCTGCGTTACTGTGCATCATCCCGCGGTGTTATGGAGGACCACATGGCTGCGAGTGTGAATAAGCGGTGTTTGTGCAGCGGCTGCCTCGGCATAACATCATCGTTGCATGAGGCATTGTGATGCTGCTGGATGCTGCTTCATAGACGCTGCCCTACAGATGTGTCGCTTTTGTTCGTGCCCTGCGTTACTATGCATCTCACGGTGTTATCGCAGACTACGTCGCTGCGAGTTTGAATAAGCGGTGGTTGTACAACGGCTGCCTCAGCGTAGCATCATCGTTGCACGAGGCGTTGGGATGCTGCTGGATGCTGCTTCCTAGACCCCACATGCGCCAGTCTTTGTTTGCCCTGTGTTGTGCATCTCTCGTGTTGTCATGGACTATGTGGCTGCGATATGAATCAGTAATGGTTGTACAGCGCTGCCTCCGTAGCATCATTGTCGCACGAGGCGTTGGATGCTGCTTGATCTACTTCCTTGACGCTGATGTGTCGCTTTTGTTCGGCCTGCGTTACTCACATCATCTTGCGGTGTTATCGCAGACCACGTCGCTGCGAGTTTGAATAACGGTGGTTGTACAGCGACTGCCTCGGCGTGCATCATCGTGCATGACGTTGGGATGCTGCTGGATGCTTCTAGATGTCACATGCTCTCAGTCCTTGTTTGGCCTGCATTGTGCATCTCACGTGTTATCGCGGATTGTGCTTTACCTCTATATTACTATTAGAACGCGAGGTTGCCATAACGCTGTGTTCTTCAGGAACACAGACACTACCGCATTATAGGGAACAGCCTGAACTAACTATTATGGGTAAAGAGTAATACTCGGATTCAGACTGAAGGAATCTGATGAGCCATGACGCTCTTTTCACAGTGCCCACTATGGGCGGCTCAGCAAGTTACAACAACAAACACACAAAGCGTCCGAGTGCAGTGGGAAAGTGGTAAGCAAGTCACTAAATATATTTTATTCCAGACGCTGTCTTTCCGACAGACCTGTTCTTCACCTGAGGACGGCTGCTTGCGTTGTGGCCGAAACGTCGTGAGAATTATTTTATTATGTTTTATTTTATTGTTTTATTACTTCCCTTCTACGTGACTTTACCGAAAGAACCAAGAAGTGAATCACTAAATATATTTAAGGCCTCGACACAGAGGCATTGGGTCTCTGTCTATGTTGTGTCTCTCTCTGTGTGTCTCTGTGTGTCTCTCTCTCTGTGTCTATCTCTGTGTGTCTCTATGTGTTTCTCTCTCTGTGTGTCTATGTTTGTGTCTCTGTGTGCTTGTGTGTCTCTCTCTCTGTCTATGTTGTGTATCTCTCTCTATATGTCTCTCTCTGTGTCTAGTTGTGTGTGTCTCTGTGTGTCTATGTTGTGTGTCTCTCTATGTGTCTCTCTCTCTGTGTGTATCTTTGTTGTCTCTCTCTGCTTGTGTGTCTGTCTGTGTGTCTCCGTGTCTGTGTTTTGTCTCTCTCTCAAATTTAATTCTACCTGATGGCGGTTGCTTGTTTTGCAATCGAAACGTCGTATTCTATTATTTAATTTATTTTCTTTCTACGTAGCTTTACCGAAAGAACGAGTCACTAAAGATAGATAATAAATAAATTACTTATACAGGTCTGAATGATCAAACATGGGCGAGGCATCAAAAACAACTAAAAAAAGTCCCAGACCACACCAAGATAATAACTCACAGTCGTAGACCCTCAATAAAATGGCACATTGCCATTGAACTAAAGATACACAGCTCAGGATCAAAGGTAAAATCACATTTTTGCAAATTTGGGTGTATCCAGCACTAATATTCTGCTCGAGGGAGAGACTACCACCCATCACTGGTAGAGACTACCACCCATCACTGGTAGAGACTACCACCCATCACTGGTAGAGACTACCACCCATCACTGGTAAAGACTACCACCCATCTCTGGTAGAGACTACCACCCATCACTGGTAGAGACTACCACCATCACTGTAGAGACTACCACCATCACTGGTAGAGACTACCACCATCACTGGTAGAGACTACCACCCATCACTAGTAGAGACTACCACCATCACTGGTAGAGACTACCACCCATCACTAGTAGAGACTACCACCCATCACTGGTAGAGACTACCACCCATCACTGGTAGAGACTACCACCATCACTGGTAGAGACTACCACCCATCACTGGTAGAGACTACCACCCATCACTGGTAGAGACTACCACCATCACTGGTAGAGACTACGCCCATCACTGGTAGAGACTACCGCCCATCACTGGTAGAGACTACCGCCCATCACTGGTAGAGACTACCGCTCATCACTGGTAGAGACTACCACCCATCACTGGTAGAGACTACCACTCATCACTGGTAGAGACTACCACCCATCACTGGTAGAGACTACCGCCATCACTGGTAGACACTACCGCCATCACTGTTAGAGACTACCACCATCACTGGTAGAGACTACCACCCATCACTGGTAGAGACTACCACCCATCACTGGTAGAGACTACCACCCATCACTGGTAGAGACTACCGCCATCACTGGTAGAGACTACCACCCATCACTGGTAGAGACTTCCACCCATCACTGGTAGAGACTACCACCCATCACTGGTAGAGACTACCACCCATCACTGGTAGAGACTACCACCCATCACTGGTAGAGACTACCACCCATCACTGGTAGAGACTACCACCCATCACTGGTAGAGACTACCGCCCATCACTGGTAGAGACTACCACCCATCACTGGTAGAGACTACCACCCATCACTGGTAGAGACTACCACCCATCACTGTAGAGACTACCACCATCACTGGTAGAGACTACCACTCATCACTGGTAGAGACTACCACCCATCACTGGTAGAGACTACCACCCATCACTGTAGAGACTACCACCCATCACTGGTAGAGCTACCACCCATCACTGGTAGAGACTACCACCCATCACTGGTAGAGACTACCACCCATCACTGGTAGAGACTACCACCCATCACTGGTAGAGACTACCGCTCATCACTGGTAGAGACTACCACCCATCACTGGTAGAGACTACCACTCATCACTGGTAGAGACTACCACCCATCACTGGTAGAGGCTACCACCCATCACTGTAGAGACTACCGTCCATCACTGGTAGAGGCTACCACCCATCACTGGTAGAGACTACCACTCATCACTGGTAGAGACTACTACCCATCACTGGTAGAGACTACCACCCATCACTAGTAGAGACTACCACCATCACTGGTAGAGACTACCACCCATCACTGGTAGAGACTACCGCTCATCACTGGTAGAGACTACCACCCATCACTGGTAGAGACTACCACTCATCACTGGTAGAGACTACCACCCATCACTGGTAGAGACTACCACCCATCACTGGTAGAGACTACCACCCATCACTGGTAGAGACTACCACCCATCACTGGTAGAGACTACCACCCATCACTGGTAGAGACTACCACCCATCACTGGTAGAGACTACCACCATCACTGGTAGAGACTTCCACCCATCACTGGTAGAGACTACCGCCCATCACTGGTAGAGACTACCACCATCACTGATAGAGACTACCACCCATCACTGGTAGAGACTACCACCCATCACTAGTAGAGACTACCACCCATCACTGTAGAGACTACCGCTCATCACTGATAGAGACTACCACTCATCACTGTAGAGACTACCACCCATCACTGGTAGAGACTACCACTCATCACTAGTAGAGACTACCACTCATCACTGTAGAGACTACCGCTCATCACTGATAGAGACTACCACTCATCACTGGTAGAGACTACCACCCATCACTGGTAGAGACTACCACTCATCACTGGTAGAGACTACCGCCCATCACTGGTAGAGACTACCGCTCATCACTGGTAGAGACTACCACCATGACTGGTAGAGACTACCACCATCACTGGTAGAGACTACCACTCATCACTGGTAGAGACTACCGCCCATCACTGGTAGAGACTACCGCTCATCACTGGTAGAGACTACCACCATGACTGGTAGAGACTACCACCCATCACTGGTAGAGACTACCACTCATCACTGGTAGAGACTACCACCCATCACTCGTAGAGACTACCACCCATCACTGGTAGAGACTACCACCCATCACTGGTAGAGACTACCGCCCATCACTGGTAGAGACTACCACCCATCACTGGTAGAGACTACCACCATCACTGTAGAGACTACCACCATCACTGGTAGATACTACCACCCATCACTGGTAGAGACTACCACCCATCACTGGTAGAGACTACCACCCATCACTGATAGAGACTACCGCCATCACTGGTAGAGACTACCACCCATCACTGGTAGAGACTACCACTCATCACTGGTAGAGACTACCACCCATCACTGGTAGAGACTACCACCCATCACTGGTAGAGACTACCACCCATCACTGGTAGAGACTACCACCCATCACTAGTAGAGACTACCACCCATCACTGGTAGAGACTACCACCCATCACTGGTAGAGACTACCACTCATCACTGGTAGAGACTACCACCCATCACTGTAGATACTACCACCATCACTGGTAGAGACTACCACCATCACTGGTAGAGACTACCACCCATCACTGGTAGAGACTACCACCCATCACTTGTAGAGACTACCGCCATCACTGGTAGAGACTACCACCCATCACTGATAGAGACTACCACCATCACTGTAGAGACTACCACCCATCACTAGTAGAGACTACCACCCATCACTGGTAGAGACTACCACCCATCACTGGTAGAGACTACCACCATCACTGGTAGAGACTACCGCTCATCACTGATAGAGACTACCACCATCACTGGTAGAGACTACCACCCATCACTGGTAGAGACTACCACTCATCACTGGTAGAGACTACCGCCATCACTGGTAGAGACTACCGCTCATCACTGGTAGAGACTACCACCATGACTGGTAGAGACTACCACCCATCACTGGTAGAGACTACCACTCATCACTGGTAGAGACTACCACCCATCACTCGTAGAGACTACCACCCATCACTGGTAGAGACTACCGCCCATCACTGGTAGAGACTACCACCCATCACTGGTAGAGACTACCGCCCATCACTGGTAGAGACTACCACCCATCACTGGTAGAGACTACCACCCATCACTGGTAGAGACTACCACCATCACTGGTAGAGACTACCACTCATCACTGGTAGAGACTACCACCCATCACTGTAGAGACTACCACTCATCACTGGTAGAGACTACCACTCATCACTGGTAGAGACTACCACCCATCACTGGTAGAGGCTACCACCCATCACTGGTAGAGGCTACCACCCATCACTGGTAGAGACTACCACTCATCACTGGTAGAGACTACCACCATCACTGGTAGAGACTACCGCTCATCACTGGTAGAGACTACCACCATCACTGGTAGAGACTACCACCCATCACTGGTAGAGACTTCCACCATCACTGGTAGAGACTACCACCCATCACTGGTAGAGACTACCGCTCATCACTGATAGAGACTACCACTCATCACTGGTAGAGACTACCACTCATCACTGGTAGAGACTACCACCCATCACTGTAGAGACTACCACTCATCACTGGTAGAGACTACCGCCCATCACTGGTAGAGACTACCGCTCATCACTGGTAGAGACTACCACCATGACTGGTAGAGACTACCACCCATCACTGGTAGAGACTACCACTCATCACTGGTAGAGACTACCACCCATCACTCGTAGAGACTACCACCCATCACTGGTAGAGACTACCGCCCATCACTGGTAGAGACTACCACCCATCACTGGTAGAGACTACCGCCCATCACTGGTAGAGACTACCACCCATCACTGGTAGAGACTACCACCCATCACTGGTAGAGACTACCACCATCACTGGTAGAGACTACCACTCATCACTGGTAGAGACTACCACCCATCACTGGTAGAGACTACCACTCATCACTGTAGAGACTACCACTCATCACTGGTAGAGACTACCACCCATCACTGGTAGAGGCTACCACCCATCACTGGTAGAGGCTACCACCCATCACTGGTAGAGACTACCACTCATCACTGTAGAGACTACCACCCATCACTGGTAGAGACTACCGCTCATCACTGGTAGAGACTACCACCATCACTGGTAGAGACTACCACCCATCACTGGTAGAGACTTCCACCCATCACTGGTAGAGACTACCACCCATCACTGGTAGAGACTACCGCTCATCACTGATAGAGACTACCACTCATCACTGGTAGAGACTACCACCCATCACTGATAGAGACTACCACCCATCACTGGTAGAGACTACCGTCCATCACTGGTAGAGACTACCGCCCATCACTGGTAGAGACTACCGCTCATCACTGTAGAGACTACCACTCATCATGGTAGAGACTACCACCCATCACTGGTAGAGACTACCACCCATCACTGGTAGAGACTACCACCCATCACTGGTAGAGACTACCACCCATCACTGGTAGAGACTACCACTCATCACTGGTAGAGACTACCACCCATCACTGGTAGAGACTACCACTCATCACTGGTAGAGACTACCACCCATCACTGGTAGAGACTACCACCCATCACTGGTAGAGACTACCACCATCACTGGTAGAGACTACCACCATCACTGGTAGAGACTACCACCCATCACTAGTAGAGACTACCGCTCATCACTGGAAGAGACTACCACCATCACTCGTAGAGACTACCACCCATCACTGGAGAGACTACCATCCATCACTGTAGAGACTACCACCCATCACTGGTAGAGACTACCACCATCACTGGTAGAGACTACCACCATCACTGGTAGAGACTACCACCATGACTGGTAGAGACTACCACCATCACTGGTAGAGACTACCACCCATCACTCATAGAGACTACCACCCATCACTGGTAGAGACTACCACCCATCACTGGTAGAGACTACCGCTCATCACTGGTAGAGACTTCCACCCATCACTGGTAGAGACTACCACCCATCACTGGTAGAGACTACCGCCCATCACTGGTAGAGACTACCACCCATCACTGGTAGAGACTACCACCCATTACTGGTAGAGACTACCACCATCACTGGTAGAGACTACCACCCATCACTGGTAGAGACTACCACCCATCACTGGTAGAGACTACCACCCATCTGGTAGAGACTCCACCCATCACTGGTAGACTACCGCCCATCACTGGTAGAGACTACCACCCATCACTGGTAGAGACTACCACCCATCACTGGTAGAGACTACCGCCCATCACTGGTAGAGACTACCACCCATCACTGGTAGAGACTACCACCCATCACTGGTAGAGACTACCACCCATCACTGGTAGAGACTACCACCCATCACTGGTAGAGACTACCACCATCACTGGTAGAGACTACGCCCATCACTGGTAGAGACTACCACCCATCACTGTAGAGACTACCACCCATCACTGGTAGAGACTACTCCCATCACTGGTAGAGACTACCACCCATCACTGGTAGAGACTACCACCCATCACTAGTAGAGACTACCACCATCACTGGTAGAGACTACCACCATCACTGGTAGAGACTACCACCCATCACTGGTAGAGACTACCACCCATCACTGGTAGAGACTACCACCCATCACTGGTAGAGACTACCACCCATCACTGGTAGAGACTACCACCCATCACTGGTAGAGACTACCACCCATCACTGGTAGAGACTACCACCCATCACTGGTAAGACTACCACCCATCACTGGTAGAGACTACCACTCATCACTGGTGAGACTACCACCCATCACTGGTAGAGACTACCACCCATCACTGGTAGAGACTACCACCCATCACTGGTAGAGACTACCACCCATCATTGGTAGAGACTACCACCCATCACTGGTAGAGACTACCACCATCACTGGTAGAGACTACCACCCATCACTGGTAGAGACTACCACCCATCACTGGTAGAGACTACCACCCATCACTGGTAGAGACTACCACCCATCACTGGTAGAGACTACCACCCATCACTGGTAGAGACTACCACCCATCACTGGTAGAGACTACCACCCATCACTGGTA
>WFAB01003252.1:0-19077 GCA_018977245.1 Lethenteron camtschaticum | reverse complement strand
TTGTAGGTTGTGATGGGCGGGTGATGGTGGGTAGTGGGTGGTAGTGGGTGGTGAGTGGATGGGCGGGTGGTGGTGGTGGGTGGTGGGTGGGTGGTGGTGGTGAGTGGGTGGTGGTGGGTGGGTGGTGGGTGGTGAGTAGATGGGTGGGTGGTGGTGTGTAGTAGTGGTGGTGGCTGGCTGCTACTGCATCGTCATCATGACCACCACCATGACCACCACCACCATGACCACCACCACCACCACCATGACCACCACCACCACCACCACCATGACCACCACCACCACCACCACCATGACCACCACCACCACCATGACCACTACCACCACCACCACCATGACCACCACCACCACCACCACCATGACCACCACCACCACCACCACCATGACCACCACCACCATGACCACCACCACCACCATGACCACCACCACCACCATGACCACCACCACCACCACCACCATGACCACCACCACCATGACCACCACCACCACCACCATGACCACCACCACCATGACCACCACCACCACCATGACCACCACCACCACCACCACCATGACCACCACCACCATGACCACCACCACCCACCACCATGACCACCACCACCATGACCACCACCACCACCACCATGACCACCACCACCATGACCACCACCACCACCACCATGACCACCACCACCATGACCACCACCACCACCATGACCACCACCACCACCACCACCATGACCACCACCACCATGACCACCACCACCACCACCATGACCACCACCACCATGACCACCACCACCACCACCATGACCACCACCACCACCACCACCACCACCATGACCACCACCACCATGACCACCACCACCACTCCAAGTTGTTGATTTTGCTCAACCAGCCAGGACCACGTGACCGCGTGCTGCTCGCACCCCACGTGACCCCACGTGACCCCACGTGACCGCGTGCTGCTCGCACCCCACGTGACCCCACGTGACCCCACGTGACCGCGTGCTTCAAAAACAAATCGCAGCTTCGTCGGATTCCTGGTGCAGGATAAACACGTCGGAACAAACAACGAATGGTCTCCTTAACGTTGCCACAACGTTCAACCAACGTTGGTGCAACGTTGGAATCACATTATAACTCAGAATTAATGAAATTTCCACCTGAGAATTCAATGACATTTAACCTCAGAATTAATTATATTTTCACCTCAGAATTCAATAACATTTACCTCAGATTTCAATGGCATTTTAACTCAGAATTAATAACATTTTACCCCAGAATGAATATTTTATCCTCAGAATTAATGACATTTCCCACCAGAATTTATGACATTTTAGCTCCGAATTAATTTAATTTTATCTCAGAATTAAAGACATTTTACCTCGAATTAAATGAAATGTTTACCTCGGAATTAATTACATTTTACCCCAGAAATAAAAACATTTTACCTCAGGATTAATGACATTTTATCTCAGAATTAATGACATTTACCTTACAGAATTTAATTACATTTTACCTCGAATTCAATGAAATGTTTACCTCGGAATTAATTACATTTTACCCCAGAAATAATGACATTTCCCACCAGAATTTATGACATTTTATCTCAGAATTAATGACATTTTCCAGCAGAATTAATGAGATTTTCACCTCAGAATTTATGACATTTCCCAACAGAATTAATGACATTTTACCTCGGAATTAATGACATTTTAGCTCGGAATTAATGACATTTTATCTCAGAATTCAACGACATTTTATCTCAGAATTCAATGAAATGTTTACCTCTGAATTAATTACATTTGATCGACGTTAGGTCAACGTTTGATGAACGTTGGACGAACGTTGGGTCAACGTTGGTGTATCCACAACAAAGCGGCTGTTGATTGTCCACCCACAAAATGGTACTCGTTTTAACTGCCCCACTTAAACAGTGTTGATGATGATGGTTGGCCCACGAGAAGGTCCCAAGAAGTGAGTTTGTGACACAAGCGCCCTCTTGTGGCAGCCATGGGGAAGTCACTTCTGAGGTAACATTTAATTAATTTAGAGGTAAAATATACTTAATTTCGAGGGTAAAATTTCATTAATTTGGAGGTAAAATGTACTTAATTTGAGGTAAAATGTAATTAATTTTTAGGTAAAATGTACTTAATTTTTGAGGTAAATTTTAATTAATTCTGAGGTAAAATATACTTAATTTTTGAGGTAATTTCTTTTATTAATTTTGAGGTAAAATGTACTTAATTTTTAGGTAAAATGTACTTAATTTCTGAGGTAAAATGTCATTAATTTTGAGGTAAAATGTCTATTTCTGAGGTAATGTCATAAATTCTGAGCTAAAATGTATATTATTCTGAGGAGAAATGTCATTAATTCTGGGGTTAAATGTCATTAATTGAGGTGAAATGTAATTCATTCTGAGGTAAAATGTCATTAATTTTCTGAAGTTAAATGTCATTGAAATCTGAGGTAAAATGTCATTAATTCTGGGGTAAAATATCATTAATTTTCTGAAGTAAAATGTCATTGAAATCTGAGGTAAAATGTCACTAATTCTGGGGTTAAATGTCATTAATTGAGGTATAATGTAATTAATTTTGAGGTAAAATGTCATTAATTTTCTCAAGTTAAATGTCATTGAAATCTGAGGTAAAATGTCACTAATTCTGGGGTTAAATGTCATTAATTGAGGTATAATGTCATTAATTGAGGTAAAATGTCATTAATTTTGAGGTAAAATATCATTCATTTTCTGAAGTAAAATGCCATTGAAATCTGAAGTAAAATGTAATTGAAATCTGAGGTAAAATGTCACTAATTCTGGGGTTAAATGTCATTAATTGAGGTAAAATGTCATTAATTGAGGTAAAATGTCATTAATTTTGAGGTAAAATATCATTAATTTTCTGAAGTAAAATGCCATTGAAATCTGAAGTAAAATGTAATTGAAATCTGAGGTAAAATGTCACTAATTCTGGGGTTAAATGTCATTAATTGAGGTAAAATGTCATTAATTGAGGTAAAATGTCATTAATTTTGAGGTAAAATATCATTAATTTTCTGAAGTAAAATGTCATTGAAATCTGAAGTAAAATGCCATTGAAATCTGAGGTAAAATGTCACTAATTCTGGGGTTAAATGTCATTATTTTAGGTATAATGTAATTAATTGAGGTAAAATGTCATTAATTTTGAGGTAAAATATCATTAATTTTCTGAAGTAAAATGCCATTGAAATCTGAAAAAAATGTCATTGAAATCTGAGGTAAAATATCACTAATTCTGGGGTAAAATGTCATTAACTTTCTAACCCCCCCCCCCCACCCCCGAACGAAAGAGCTTGACAGCTTATCGGATTTCCCCCCCAAAACAAAACAAATAAATAAATAAACATCCCACCGTCAGAATTAAAAACGCGAACAAAATCACCGCGGTCCCTTACGGCGAGGACTGTCACCCCATTGGCTCCCGGCCGGTCACGTGGGGGTCGCGGGGCGGGGGGAGGGGTGGAGACAAACTACCCGGCGGGGTTCGAGGCGTTTGGCGCCAAAAAGTCGACGGCGTCAGCGAAAGGGCTCCGGTGAGAAATTAGATTTTTAAGTTTTAAATGTTTTTGTGTCTCTTCTGTTACAACGTAGTAGCCTTTTGTTTATTTTAGGTTAGATCGCGTAAATATGTAAATGGTGTGTGGCTAAACCCCGCCGGGTTTAGTGTCACGTCAACATAATTTGGCTAATTCGTTACGAGTACAGCACTAGTGTAGTGTGTAGTGTATAGTAGTATATAGTGTAGTGTATAGTGTAGTGTATAGTGTAGTATACTAGTACAGCACTAGTGTAGTGTGTAGTGTATAGTAGTATATAGTATAGTGTAGTGTATAGTGTAGTATACTAGTACAGCACTAGTGTAGTGTGTAGTGTATAGTAGTATATAGTATAGTGTAGTATACTAGTACAGCACTAGTGTAGTGTGTAGTGTATAGTAGTATATAGTATAGTGTAGTATACTAGTACAGCACTAGTGTAGTGTGTAGTGTATAGTAGTATATAGTATAGTGTAGTGTATAGTGTAGTATACTAGTACAGCACTAGTGTAGTGTGTAGTGTATAGTAGTATATAGTATAGTGTAGTATACTAGTACAGCACTAGTGTAGTGTGTAGTGTATAGTAGTATATAGTATAGTGTAGTATACTAGTACAGCACTAGTGTAGTGTGTAGTGTATAGTAGTATATAGTATAGTGTAGTATATAGTGTAGTATACTAGTACAGCACTAGTGTAGCGTGTAGTGTATAGTAGTATATAGTATAGTGTAGTGTATAGTGTAGTATACTAGTACAGCACTAATGTAGTGTGTAGTGTATAGTAGTATATAGTATAGTGTAGTGTATAGTGTAGTATACTAGTACTGCACTAGTGTAGTGTGTAGTGTATAGTAGTATATAGTATAGTGTAGTATACTAGTACAGCACTAGTGTAGTGTGTAGTGTATAGTAGTATATAGTATAGTGTAGTATACTAGTACAGCACTAGTGTAGTGTGTAGTGTATAGTAGTATATAGTATAGTGTAGTATATAGTGTAGTATACTAGTACAGCACTAGTGTAGCGTGTAGTGTATAGTAGTATATAGTATAGTGTAGTGTATAGTGTAGTATACTAGTACAGCACTAATGTAGTGTGTAGTGTATAGTAGTATATAGTATAGTGTAGTGTATAGTGTAGTATACTAGTACTGCACTAGTGTAGCGTGTAGTGTAGTGTGTAGTAGTATATAGTGTAGTATACTAGTACAGCACTAGTGTAGCGTGTAGTGTATAGTAGTATATAGTATAGTGTAGTGTATAGTGTAGTATACTAGTACAGCACTAATGTAGTGTGTAGTGTATAGTAGTATATAGTATAGTGTAGTGTATAGTGTAGTATACTAGTACAGCACTAGTGTAGTATGTAGTGTAGTGTATAGTGTAGTATACTAGTACAGCACTAATGTAGTGTGTAGTGTATAG
Source organism: Lethenteron camtschaticum (assembly GCA_018977245.1). Lineage (NCBI taxonomy): Eukaryota > Metazoa > Chordata > Hyperoartia > Petromyzontiformes > Petromyzontidae > Lethenteron > Lethenteron camtschaticum. Next base: position 14,082 of record WFAB01003252.1, on the reverse strand, counting down.
TAGTATATAGTATAGTGTAGTGTATAGTGTAGTATACTAGTACAGCACTAGTGTAGTATGTAGTGTAGTGTATAGTGTAGTGTGGAGTGTATAGTGTAGTAGTATAGTGTAATATACTAGTACAGCACTAGTGTATAGTAGTGTAGTATGTAGTGTATAGTGTAGTACACTGTGGCTCTGTGTGTGTGTCAGTGTGTGTCTGACTGTGTGTCTGAGTGTGTCTTAGTGTGTGTCTGTGTGTGTCTCAGTGTGTCTCAGTGTGTGTCTGTGTGTGTCTCAGTGTGTCTCAGTGTGTGTCTGTGTGTGTCTCAGTGTGTCTCAGTGTGTGTCTCAGTGTGTGTCTCAGTGTGTGTCTGTGTGTGTCTCTGTGTGTGTGTCTGTGTCTCAGCGTGCGTGTCTCAGCGTGTCTCTGTGTGTGTCTGTGTGTGTCTCAGTGTGTGTCTGTGTCTCAGTGTGTCTCAGTGTGTCTCAGTGTGTGTGTGTCTGTGTGTGTCAGTGTGTGTGTAGTTGTGTGTGTCTCAGTGTGTCTCTGTGTGGGTCTCAGTGTGTGTCTGTGTGTGTCTCAGTGTGTGTCTGTGTGTGTGTCTCAGTGTGTGTCTCAGTGTGTGTCTGTGTGTGTGTCTGTGTGTGTCTCTGTGTGTGTGTCTGTGTCTCAGCGTGCGTGTCTCAGCGTGTCTCTGTGTGTGTCTCAGTGTGTGTCTGTGTCTCAGTGTGTCTCAGTGTGTGTCTGTGTGTGTCTCTGTGTGTCTCAGTGTGTGTCTCTGTGTGTGTCTCAGTGTGTGTCTCAGTGTGTATCTCAGTGTGTATCTCAGTGTGGTTCTGTGTGTGTCTCAGCGTGGTTCTGTGTGGGTCTGTGTGTGTCTGTGTGTGTCTCTGTGTGTCTCTGTGTGTGTCTGTGTGTGTCTCAATGTGTGTCTGTGTGTGTCTCAGTGTGTGTCTCAGTGTGTATCTGTGTGTCTCAGTGTGTCTCTGTGTAGTTGTGTGTGTGTCTGTGTCTCAGTGTGTCTCTGTGTGTGTCTCAGTGTGTCTGTGTGTGTCTCTGTGTGTCTGTGTGTGTCTCAGTGTGTGTCTGTGTCTCTGTGCGTGTGTCTCAGTGTGTGTCTCTGTGTGTGTCTGTGTGTGTCTCTGTGTGTGTCTCTGTGTGTGTCTCAGTGTGTGTCTCAGTGTGTATCTCAGTGTGTGTCTGTGTGTGTCAGTGTGTGTCTCTGTGTGTCTGTGTGTGTCTCAGTGTGTCTCTGTGTGTGTCTCAGTGTGTCTGTCTGTGTCTCTGTGTGTGTCTCTCTGTCTCAGTGTGCGGGTCTCTGTGTGTGTCTCAGTGTGTGTCTGTGTGTGTCTCAGTGTGTGTCTGTGTCTCTGTGTGTGTCTCTGTCTCAGCGTGCGTGTCTCAGTGTGTCTCAGCGTGTCTCTGTGTGTCTCCGTGTCTCAGCGTGCGTGTCTCAGCGTGTCTCTCTGTCTCTCCCTGCCTGTGTTTGTCTCTCTGCTCCATCAGGACTCCCTCGCGATGGACGGTGCCGCCTGTGTCAGGACGCTGGTGCTGGCGGTGACCCACTACCGCCACAGCCGCACCGAGTCAAACGCTCACCTCCTCCTCACCAGTGTCCAGGTGAGGGCTGTGCGGGGATGGGGAGTGATTGGGTGAGATGTTAACCACCTCACCTGGTATACAGGGGATGTTAAGTTCGAGTTCATGTATTAGGTATAGCCCTGTGAGCCATTCGGCTCTTGAATCGGGTGCAACCGCAACAAACAAAAAACAAAAACATGAACAAAAAACATCTTAAAGTGACTATATGAGACTAAGTGCAAACAGAAAATCCAAGGAAAGACAGCAAAATATTGCAGAAAAAAACACCAACGCTGTGTGCAAACATCCCAGTGGGATGCAAGTCAAACAACAACAAGACAACTTAGATTAAGGCCATCAGTCTAACTCTGTACTGCAACCAACAAACATGGCTAAACCAATATACCTTTAGAAATCACCAAAATAAAGCCATGAAAGCAATGAAAAAGCAACCACCTGGCCTGGTATACAGGAGATGTTAACCACCTCGCCTGGTATACAGGAGATGTTAACTACCTCATCTGGTTTTCAGGAGATGTTAACCACCTCATCTGGTATACAGGAGATGTTAACCACCTCGCCTGGTATACAGGAGATGTTAACCACCTCGCCTGGTATACAGGAGATGTTAACCACCTCATCTGGTATACAGGAGATGTTAACCACTTCGCCTGGTATACAGGAGATGTGAACTACCTCACCTGGTTTACAGGAGATGTTAACCACCTCACCTGGTATACAGGAGATGTGAACTACCTCACCTGGTATACAGGAGATGTTAACCACCTCGCCTGGTATACAGGAGATGTTAACTACCTCACCTGGTGTACAGGAGATGTTAACCACCTCACCTGGTATACAGGAGATGTTAACTACCTCACCTGGTGTACAGGAGATGTTAACCACCTCACCTGGTATACAGGAGATGTTAACTACCTCACCTGGTTTACAGGAGATGTTTCGTAACCTGAAGAGAGGTCAATGAAAGCTGTTGCTGTTTTGAGCTGGTGTTGATGATGATGTTGATGATGATGTTGTTGATGTTGATGATGATGTTGATGATGATGATGTTGATGATGATGTTGATGATGTCGATGATGATGTTGATGATGATGTTGATGATGATGTTGATGATGTTGATGATGTTGATGATCATTATGATGTTGACGATGATGTTGATGATGATGTTGATGATGATAATGTTGATGATGTTGATGATATTCATGATGTTGATGATGATGTTGATGATGATGTTGATGATGATGTTGATGATGATGTTCATGATGATGTTGATGATGTTGTTGTTGCAGGCTGTGCTGGGGCAGAAGGCGTCGCTGCTACGTCAGCCGCCACCGTCATCGTCGTCGCCGCTGCCGCTGCCGGCAGAGTGTGTGAGCGAGCTCGTGTCTCTGCTGTCGCACGCACAGAGTCCCCACGCGCTGTCACTCGCCATCGTCAGACTCTTCTCACTGCTCGGTGCGAGATCGCTCACTCACACACTCACACACTCACTCGCTCACTCGCACACTCGCTCACTCACTCACTCGCTCACTCACTCGCACTCACTCGCTCACTCACACACACTCACTCACTCGCTCACACACACACTCACTCACTCGCTCACACACTCACTCACTCACTCGCTCACACACTCTGCCGCTGCCGCAGAGTGTGTGAGCGAGCTCGTGTCTCTGCTGTCGCACGCGCAGAGTCCTCACGCGCTGACGCTCGCCATCGTCAGACTCTTCTCACTGCTCGGTGCGAGATCGCTCACTCACACACTCACTGTCACTCACACACACACACTCGCACACACACTCACTCACACACTCACTCGCTCACTCGCACACTCGCTCACTCACTCACTCGCTCACTCACTCGCACTCACTCGCTCACTCGCTCACACACACACTCACTCACTCACACACTCCCACACACGCACGCTCGCTCGCTCACTCGCTCACTCGCTCACTCGCTCGCTCACTCACTCGCTCACTCGCACACACTCACTCACTCACTCGCTCGCTCACTCTGCCGCTGCCGGCAGAGTGTGTGAGCGAGCTCGTGTCTCTGCTGTCGCACGCGCAGAGTCCTCACGCACTGACGCTCGCCATCGTCAGACTCTTCTCACTGCTCGGTGCGAGATCACTCACTCACTCACACTCACTGTCACTCACACACACACACTCGCACACACACTCACTCACTCACTGTCACTCACACATGCGCTCGCTCACACACACACTCACACACACTCACACACACTCACACACACACTCACACACACTCACACACACACACTCACACACACACACTCACACACACACGCACTGACGCTCGCCATCGTCAGACTCTTCTCAGTGCTCGGTGCGAGATCGCTCACTCACACACACTCACACACTCACTCGCTCGCTCACTCGCTCACACACACACTCACTCACTCACACACTCGCACACACGCTCGCTCACTCGCTCACTCGCTCACTCACTCGCTCACTCAAACACACTCACACACGCACTGACGCTCGCCATCGTCAGACTCTTCTCACTGCTCGGTGCTCACTCACACACACACTCACACTCACTCACTCGCTCACTCACTCACACACACTCACACTCACTCACTCGCTCACACACTCTGCCGGCAGCGGCAGAGTGTGTGAGCGAGCTCGTGACTCTGCTGTCGCACGCACAGAGTCACTCACACACACTCGCTCACTCACTCACACACACACTCGTTGTCACTCGCACACTCGCTCACTCACTCGCACACTCGCTCACTCACTCGCTCACTCACTCGCTCACTATCACTCGCACACTTGCTCAAGCGCTCAGTCACTCACACGCTCGTTATCACACACACACACTCGCTCGCTCACTCTCGCTCACTCTCGCTCACTCGCATTCACTCGCTTGCACCCTCCCTCGCTCACACGCTCACTATCACTCGCACGCTCGCTCACGCGCTCAGTCACTCACACACTCGTTATCACACACACACACACTCGCTCACTCACGCGCTCAGTCACTCACACGCTCGCTCACACGCTCGTTATCACACGCACACACACTCGCTCACTCACGCGCTCAGTCACTCACACACTCGTTATCACACACACACACACTCGCTCACTCACGCGCTCAGTCACTCACACGCTGAGTCACTCATGCTCGCTCACGCGCTCAGTCACTCACACGCTCGCTGTCGCTCGAACAGACAATCGCTATCACTCACACGCTCGCGATCACTCGCAACAACAACAACAACCGCTATTAGCCACTAAGTGGCGCTTGTGCCAGGCCATGTGCATTTTAAGGCCACGTGAAGTGTCAAACGCCCCCTACCAGGAGGTCACGGGACAGACTCAGGTGCCATGGGTTGACTGAGTTTGATGCTGTTTGGCTGTAGCTCTCATCCACTCAGTGGGCTGAGTTTGATTGAGGGGCTGGGTGGGGAGGGTGGGGAGGGGCTGGGTGGGGAGGGTGGGGCTGGGTGGGGAGGGTGGGGAGGGGCTGGGTGGGGAGGGTGGGGCTGGGTGGGGAGGGTGGGGCTGGGTGGGGAGGGGCTGGGTGGGGAGGGTGGGGCTGGGTGGGGGGTGGGAGGGGTGGGGAGGGGCTGGGTGGGGCTGGGTGGGGAGGGTGGGGAGGGGCTGGGTGGGTAGGGTGGGGCTGGGTGGGGGGTGGGAGGGGTGGGGAGGGGCTGGGTGGGGCTGGGTGGGGAGGGTGGGGAGGGGCTGGGTGGGGAGGGTGGGGCTGGGTGGGGGGTGGGGCTGGGTGGGGAGGGGCTGGTCACCCCGTGGTGCCCTTATAAAACTCAACGTTTCACCTACTCACGCCGGCTTGTGCCCGCCCTCACAGTCGGCAATATTTGCGGAATACACCACGTTGCCCTGGCCGTTGTTGACCCTGCAGGCCATTGACCGAGCAACCCAACGTGTTCCTACCAGCTCCCTCCACAGCAGCAGGACAATGTGTTACCCTTCGGTGCTGTGAGCGTGGGAAAAGCACCATGCTTTATTCATAAAAGAGGTCTTTTTTAAAAATCCTTTATATTAAGTTCGCTTGCTTGCTTGCGTGCGTGCGTGCTTGCTTGCTTGCTTAGGACCGTGCAAATCTTTCGGTCGTTTTTTAACCCACTTCCCGTGATCCAATCGAGCTGACATTTTGCGCACAGACTCGTTGTGCGAGACAATTATTGTTCGTGAAAAAAAATTCCCAAAATTTTACACTGTTTAGGGAAAACAAATTAAATATTTAATTACCAATTGCTTAATGGTGGCAGACAATCATCTGACCCATAGGTGGCAGCCATCTCAAGCCAGAGGACGAGAGGACTCTAGCCGCCACGCATATAAAGGATTTATAGTGAAAAACTTTGTTTTTACGGGTTTACTTGTTTAAAATCCTTTATATTAAGTTCGCTTGCTTGCTTACGACCGTGCAAATCTTTCGGTCGTTTTTTAACCCACTTCCCGTGATCCAATCGAGCTGACATTTTGCACACAGACTCGTTGTGCGTGACAATTAATGTTCGTGAAATTTTTTTTCCAAAATTTTACACTTTTTAGGATTTTATTTTTTTATATTTAATTACCAATTGCTTAATGGTGGCAGACAATCATCTGACCCATAGGTGGCAGCCATCTCAAGCCAGAGGACGAGAGGACTCTAGCCGCCACGCATATAAAGGATTTAGAGTGAAAAACTTTGTTTTTACGGGTTAAATTTTTTTTATCTACAAAGTGACTTTACCGAAAAAAACCCCAAAAATATGAAACCTTGCAGTCACGAAAGCTTCACATCTAGAATCTCTAAGTGCGGTTTTGAAATAGTTTATTTCCACTGCTGCTGCTCATGTTGTTGTTGTTGTTGTTATTCTTAGGTTTTTTCGGTAAAGTCACGTAGGTAAAAAAAAATTTTAATTAATAAAAATAAAATAAAACAAAATAAAAAACCACGACGTTTCGGAAGCAACACAAGCCTCCGTGTTGCTTCCGAAACGTCGTGATCTTTTATTTTATTTTACTTTGATTAATTAAAAAACATTTTTTTACCTACGTGACTTTACCGGAAAAAACCTAAGAATATGAAACCTTGCAGTCACGAAAGCTTCACATCTAGAATCTCTGAGTGCGGTTTGAAACAGTTGAGTTCCACTGCTGCTGCTCATGTTGTTGTTGTTGTTTGTTCGTGAGTGCAGCAACAGAGCGCGACGTCAGGGAAAGCCTCCACGTGACCTTCGACTTGACGGGCGGTCTCGCTTCCCTCGTGCAGCGGCTGCAGCAGGGATCTGAGACGGAGGCGACGACGCAGTTGCTCCTGCTGCAGGTGGACGCACGCGGAGTGGCTGTGGTGCTACTGTTGCACATGTGCAGCTTGCTATAGACTACCCTGCACACACACACACTATAGACTACACTGTGTACACACACACTTGTTATAGACTACCCTACACACACACTTGTTATAGACTACACTGTGTACACACACACACACACTACCCTGTACACACACACTGCTATAGACTACCCTGTACACACACACTTGTTATAGACTACCCTGTACACACACACTGCTATAGACTACCCTGTACACACACACTGTTATAGACTACCCTGCACACACACACATTATAGACTACACTGTGTACACACACACTTGTTATAGACTACCCTGTACACACACACTTGTTATAGACTACCCTGTACACACACACAGACTGTTATAGACTACCCTGCACACACACACATTATAGACTACCCTGTACACACACACACATTATAGACTACACTGTGTACACACACACTGCTATAGACTACCCTGTACACACACACACGCGCTGTACACACACACTGCTATAGGCTACCCTGTACACACACACTTGTTATAGACTACCCTGTACACACACACACTGCTATAGACTACCCTGTACACACACACACACGCGCTGTACACACACACACACTGCTATAGACTACCCTGTACACACATCCTGCTATAGACTACCCTGTACACACACACACACTACCCTGTACACACACACTGCTATAGAATACACTGTGTACACACACACACTACCCTGTACACACACACACACACTGCTATAGAATACACTGTGTACACACACACACACACTGCTATACACTACCCTGTACACACACTGCTATAGACTACCCTGTACACACACACACACTGTTATAGACTACCCTGTACACACACACACACTGCTATAGACTACCCTGTACACACACACACACTGCTATAGACTACCCTGTACACACACTGCTATAGACTACCCTGTACACACACACACACTGCTATAGACTACCCTGTACACACACACACACTGCTATAGACTACCCTGTACACACACACACACTGTTATAGACTACCCTGTACACACACACACACTGCTATAGACTACCCTGTACACACACACACACGCGCGCTGTACACATGCACCTTGCTATAGACTGTGTGGTCTGTGTGTGTGTGTGTGCTGTGTGTGTGTTGTCTGTGTGTGTGTTGTGTGTGTGTTGTCTGTGCGTGTGTGTGTGTTGTCTGTGTGTGTGTGCTGTGTGTGTGTGTGCTGTGTGTGTGTGTTGTCTGTGTGTGTGTGTGCTGTGTGTGTGTGTGTTGTCTGAGTGTGTGTGCTGTGTGTGTGTGTTGTCTGTGTGTGTGTGCTGTGTGTGTGTGTGCTGTGTGTGTGTGCTGCCTGTGTGCGCTGTGTGTGTGTGTTGTCTGTGTGTGTGTGTGCTGTGTGTGTGTGTGTTGTCTGAGTGTGTGTGTGTGTTGTGTGTGTGCTGTGTGTGTGTGCTGCCTGTGTGGTCTGTGTGTGTGTGCTGTGTGTGTGTGTGGTGTGTGCTGTGTGTGTGCTGGTGCTGTGTGTGTGTGCTGTGTGTGTGTGCTGTGTGTGTGTGCTGTGTGTGTGTGCTGTGTGTGTGCTGTGTGTGTGTGCTGTGTGTGTGCTGTGTGTGTGTGCTGTGTGTGTGCTGTGTGTGTGTGTGTGGTTGGTGTGTGTGTGTGTGTGTGTCTGAGTGTGTGTGTGTGTTGTGTGTGTGCTGTGTGTGTGTGCTGCTGTGTGGTCTGTGTGTGTGTGCTGTGTGTGTGTGCTGTGTGTGTGTGCTGTGTGTGTGTGCTGTGTGTGTGTGCTGTGTGTGTGTGCTGTGTGTGTGTGCTGTGTGTGTGTGCTGTGTGTGTGTCTGTGTGTGTGTGCTGTGTGTGTGTGTGTGCTGTGTGTGTGGTCTGTGTGTGTGTCTGTGTGTGTGTGCTGTGTGTGTGTGTGTGCTGTGTGTGTGTGCTGTGTGTGTGTGTGCTGTGTGTGTGTGTGCTGTGTGTGTGTGTGCTGTGTGTGTGCTGTGTGTGTGTGTGCTGTGTGTGTGTGTGCTGTGTGTGTGTGTGCTGTGTGTGTGTGTGCTGTGTGTGTGCTGTGTGTGTGTGCTGTGTGTGTGTGCTGTGTGTGTGTGCTGTGTGTGGTGTGGTTGTCTGTGCCTTTGTCGCCGTCCCCAGGCGCTGAAGCTGCTGCAGTTGGTCACGTACGACGCTCGCATCTCGTACCCCAGCCCCAGCGTCGAGTGCCTCCTCCTCTTCCTGGCACAGCAGATGTGAGACCCTTCTGTCGTTCTCCCCACCACCACCGCCACCACCACCACCGCCGCCACCGCCACCACCACCACCACCGCCGCCACCACCGCCACCACCGCCACCGCCACCACCCCCACCGCCACCGCCACCGCCACCTCCGCCACCACCACCGGCACCACCGCCGCCACCACCGCCGCCACTACCACCTTCGCCATCACCGCCACTACCACCGCCACCACCACCACCGCCGTCACTGCCACCACTACCGCCACCACCACCCCCACCACCACCGCCGCCACCACCACCACCACCGCCGCCGCCGCCACCACCTCCACCACCACCACCGCCGCCACCACAACCACCACCACCACCGGCACCACCGCCGCCGCCACCGCCGCCACTACCACCTTCGCCATCACCGCCACTACCACCGCTACCACCACCGCCACCACCACCACCGCCGTCACTGCCACCACTACCGCCACCACCACCCCCACCACCACCGCCGCCACCACCACCACCACCGCCGCCGCCGCCACCACCTCCACCACAACCACCGCCGCCACCACAACCACCACCGTCGCCGCCACCACCACCACCGCCGCCACCACCGTTACCGCCTCTACCACCACCGCCTCTACCACCACCGCCACCACCACCGCCACCACCGCTGCGGTGTCACCAGCGCTCCCTGCGCCTTGTAAACGCGACCGCACTCAACGTGACGATTATCTGAACCGGTCCCCTGGGCCTCCGCTGTGTAGCGAACGTCGCCACTGGGGGAGAGACAAAGGCGGCCGGGCGTGGTGCTGACCACCCACCCCCTCGTGCGCCACAGACAGTGCCGGCCTTGGCAGGTCCTGCTTGCCAAACAGCACTTGCCCCGACGTTCTGTTGAAGCTATACGGGGGATCTTTGTCTTTGTGTGCGGAGTAGCCAGGCCCCTGAGAGCGAGCTCACCTGCCCTGCCTGGGCAGCTTGGCCAACCTCTGTCGGCACAACGCCTCCGTGCAGAGTCACGTCAAGGCCATGGTGAGACACTTCTTGCAGTCAGTCACTCACACAGTCACTCACCCAGTCACTCACACAGTCACTCACACAGTCACCCATCCAGTCACTCACACAGGCAGTCAGTCACTCACACAGTCACTCATCCAGTCACTCACCCAGTCACTCACACAGTCACTCACACAGTCACTCACACAGTCACCCATCCAGTCACTCACACAGTCACCCATCCAGTCACTCACACAGTCACTCACACAGTCACTCACACAGTCACTCACACAGTCACCCATCCAGTCACTCACACAGTCACCCATCCAGTCACTCACACAGGCAGTCAGTCACTCACACAGTCACTCACCCAGTCACTCATCCAGTCACTCACCCAGTCACTCACACAGTCACCCATCCAGTCACTCACACAGGCAGTCAGTCACTCACACAGTCACTCATCCAGTCACTCACACAGCCAGTCACTCACACAGTCACTCACCCAGTCACTCACACAGTCACTCACACAGGCAGTCACTCACACAGTCACTCACACAGTCACTCACACAGCCAGTCACTCACACAGTCACTCACCCAGTCACTCACACAGTCACTCACACAGGCAGTCACTCACACAGTCACTCACCCAGTCACTCACACAGTCACTCACACAGTCACCCATCCAGTCACTCACACAGGCAGTCACTCAAGCAGTCAGTCACTCACACAGTCACTCACCCAGTCACTCATCCAGTCACTCACACAGTCACCCATCCAGTCACTCACACAGGCAGTCAGTCACTCACACAGTCACTCATCCAGTCACTCACACAGTCACTCACACAGTCACTCACACAGCCAGTCATTCACACAGGCAGTCATCCAGTCACTCATCTAGTCACTCACCCAGTCACTCACCCAGTCACTCACCCAGACACTCACACAGGCAGTCATCCAGTCACTCATCTAGTCACTCACCCAGTCACTCACCCAGTCACTCACCCAGACACTCACCCAGTCACTCACCCAGACACTCATCTAGTCACTCACCCAGTCACTCACCCAGTCACTCATCCAGTCACTCACCCAGTCACTCACCCAGTCACTCACCCAGACACTCACCCAGACACTCATCCAGTCACTCAACCAGACACTCACCCAGTCACTCACACAGACACTCATCCAGACACTCATCCAGTCACTCACCCAGTCACTCACCCAGTTACTCACCCAGCCACTCAGCTAGTCACTCACTCAGTCACTCACCCGGACACTCACCCAGTCACTCATCTAGTCACTCATCTAGTCACTCACCCAGACACTCACCCAGTCACTCACCCAGTCACTCACCCAGACACTCACACAGCAGTCACTCATCCAGTCACTCACCCAGTCACTCATCCAGTCACTCACCCAGTCACTCACTCAGTCACTCACACAGCCAGTCACTCACACAGGCAGTCATCCAGTCACTCACCCAGACACTCACCCAGTCACTCACCCAGTCACTCACCCAGTCACTCACTCAGTCGCTCACTCAGTCACTCACCCAGACACTCACCCACTCACTCACCTACACAATCACTCAGACACTCACCCAGACACTCACTCAGTCACTCATCCAGTCACTCACAGAGGCAGACACTCACCCAGTCACTCACCCAGTCACTCACCCAGACACTCACTCAGTCACTCACCCAGTCACTCAGCCAGTCACTCATCCAGTCACTCATCCAGTCACTCATCCAGTCACTCACCCAGTCACTCACCACGTCACTCACCCAGTCAATCATCCAGTCACTCATCCAGTCACTCATCCAGTCACTCACCCAGTCACTCAACCAGTCACTCAACCAGTCACTCATCCAGTCACTCAACCAGTCACTCACCAAGTCACTCAAGCAGGCAGTCACTCAAGCAGGCAGTCAATAACCAGTCACTCATCCAGTCACTCAACCAGTCACCCAACCAGTCACTCATCCAGTCACTCAACCAGTCACTCATCCAGGCAGTCACCTAACCAGGCCGTCACTCATTCAGTCACTCAACTGACTGCCTCACCGTTGTGGTGATGATGATGATGGTGGTGACGATGGTGATGGTGGTGATGGTGGTGATGGTGGTGATGTTGATGGTGATGGTGGTGATGGTGATGATGGTGGTGATGATGATGATGGTGGTGACGATGGTGATGGTGGTGATGGTGGTGATGGTGATGATGGTGATGGTGATGATGATGATGGTGGTGATGATGATGATGATGGTGGTGACGATGGTGATGGTGGTGATGGTGGTGATGGTGATGATGGTGATGGTGGTGGTGATGATGGTGGTGATGTTGATGGTGATGGTGGTGATGGTGATGGTGGTGATGATGTGTAGAGTCACGTGAAGGGCCTGTACCGCGCTCTCATCGTGTCGCTGGCTCACAGCAGCCTCACCGTGGTGGTGATGGTGATGATGGTGACGATGGTGATGTTGATGATGATGATGATGACGATGATGGTGATGGTGGTGATGATGGTGATGATGGTGATGGTGATGTTGTTGATGGTGATGATGGTGATGGTGGTGATGGTGATGTTAATGATGATGATGGTGACGATGTGTAGAGTCACTTGAAGGGTCTCTACCGCGTTCTCATTGTGCTGCTGGCTGACAGCAGCCTCACCGTCGTGGTGATGGTGGTGATGACGATGGTGGTGATGTTGATGGTGATGTTGATGATGTTGTTGATGATGGTGATGTTGATGATGTGTAGAGTCACGTGAAGAGTCTCTACCGCGCCCTGATCGTGTCACTGGCTCACAGCAGCCTCACCGTCGTGGTGATGGTGGTGATGACGATGGTGATGGTGATGATGGTGATGTTGTTGATGTTGTAGGTGATGTTAATGATGATGATGATGTTGATGGTGATGATGATGATGTGTAGAGTCACGTGAAGAGTCTCTACCGCGCTCTGATCGTGCTGCTGGCTCACAGCAGCCTCACCGTGGTGGTGATGGTGATGATGGTGGTGATGGTGATGGTGGTGATGATGGTGATGGTGGTGATGGTGGTGATGGTGGTGATGACGATGATGTTGATGATGTTGTTGATGTTGATGATGATGGTGATGATGTGTAGAGTCACGTGAAGAGTTTCTACCGCGCTCTGATCGTGCTGCTGGCTCACAGCAGCCTCACCGTGGTGGTGACGGTGATGATGGTGATGATGTTGATGATGTGATGATGTTGATGATGTTGGTGGTGACGATGGTGACGATGTTGATGTTGTGTAGAGTCACGTGAAGGGCTTGTACCACGCCCTCATCGTGTCGCTGGCTCACAGCAGCCTCACCGTGGTGGTGACGGTGTTGATGGTGATGATGGTGATGATGGTGATGATGATGGTGATGATGATGTTGATGATGGTGACGATGATGATGATGTTAATGATGATGATGGTGACGATGTTGATGATGTTGATGATGATGTTAATGATGATGTTGATGTTGATGGTGATGATGATGATGTGTAGAGTCATGTGAAGGGCCTGTACCGCGCCCTCATCGTGCTGCTGGCTCACAGCAGCCTCACCGTGGTGGTGATGGTGATGATGTGTTGATGTTGATGGTGTTGATGGTGATGTGTAGAGTCACGTGAAGGGTCTGTACCGCGCTCTGATCGTGCTGCTGGCTCACAGCAGCCTCACCGTCGTGGTGATGACGATGATGGTGGTGATGGTGATGATGGTGATGGTGGTGATGGTGATGATGTTAATGATGATGATGTTAATGATGATGTGTAGAGTCATGTGAAGGGCCTGTACCGCGCTCTGATCGTGCTGCTGGCTCACAGCAGCCTCACCGTGGTGGTGATGGGTGATGATGTTGTTTGATGTTGATGGGTGTTGATGGTGGATGTGTAGAGTCACGTGAAGGGTTGTACCGCGCTC
>WFAB01003251.1:0-15000 GCA_018977245.1 Lethenteron camtschaticum | reverse complement strand
CCACCCCACCACCGCCACCACCAAACCACCACCACACTACCACCAACAACACCACCATCACCACACCACCACACCACCACCACCACACCACAACCACCACCACACCACCACCAACAACAACCCCACCACCACCACCATCACCACCACACCACCAACACCACCACACCACCACCACCATCCCCACCACACCACCAACACTACCACCAACAACACCACCACCACAACACCACCACCATACCACCAATAAAACCACCACCACGCCACCACCACACCACCACACCACCACACCACCACCACCAACACCACCAACAACACCACCACCACAAAACCACCACCACGCCAGCACACCACTACACCACCACACCACCACACCACCACCACCACCACACCACCACCAATACCACTACCAAACCACAACCAAGAACACCACCACCACCACACCACCACCAATACCACTACCAAACCACAACCAAGAACACCACTACCACACTACCAATACCACCACCACACCACCACCAATACCACTACCAAACCACAACCAAGAACACCACTACCACACTACCAATACCACCACCACACCACCACGCCACCAATACCAACCAAACCACCACCACACCACAACCACCAAACCACCACCACGACCACCACCACCAGGCACACAACGGCGCTGGCCACGTATGAATTACGCTGTGATTCTATTCTCGCAAGAGTCTCAATTTTCGAGTTATCATTAAATAGAAAGTGAAATAAAATGATTATCATTATCAAACAGCAGCAGCAGCAGTCGCCAAAAAGCAAAGATCCCCCGTGTAGCCTCTAACAGGCTGTAGGGGCAAGTGCTGTTAGCGAGTAGCACCTATGAAGGCTACCGGCGCTGTGGCACACGAGGGGGTGGGTGGCCAGCACCACGCCCGGCCGCCTTTGTCTCTCTAGTAGCGACGTTTGCTACTACACCACTACACCAGCTACTCATTTGAGGCTGAGTCTATTTAAGGAAGGCCCAAGTGCAGGAGGAGGTCACGGGACAGACCCAGCAGGTGCCAGGGGTTGACCGACTGAGATGAGTGGCTGATGCACCACCTGTGCCCCCTGCTGTGCCAACTCGCTGCATTTTAGCCACCCGGCGCTCCGCTCGTTGTTGTGAGCGTCGCTCCTCCGCCCTCCGTTGTTGCTGGAGGGCGACTGCCTCCAACTGCCCAGTAACCCACTCACCCACCCACTGACCCACCCACTCACTCACCCATCAGCTCCATCTCTTCTCAAGCCCGTGACACTCACTCCCCTACTCACTCACACACTCACCGATTCACTCACTCACCCACTCACACACTCACTCATCCACCCACCCACTCACCCACTCACTCACTCACCCACTCACCCACCCACTCACCCACCCACCCACCCACTCACTCACTCACTCACCCACCCACCCACTCACGTCACCCACTCACTCACTCACTCATCCACCCACCCACTCACCCACCCACTCACTCACCCACCCACTCACCCACCCACCCACTCACCCACCCACCCACCCACTCACTCACTCACCCACCCACCCACTCACTCACGCCACTCACCCACCCACTCACCCACCCACCCACCCACTCACCCACCCACCCACCCACTCACCCACCCACCCACCCACTCACCCACCTGCTCCATTTCTTCTCCAGCCGTGCCCCTTTAGCCCTCTGCTATCCTGCCAAACAGAAGCTGCTTGGTCAGCAAGTGGTGACTGGGGCATTCGGTGGCTGGGGCATTCGGTTGCTGGGGCATTCGGTGGCTGGGGCATTCGGTGGCTGGGGCATTCGGTTGCTGGGGCATTCGGTTGCTGGGGCATTCGGTGGCTGGGGCATTCGGTTGCTGGGGCATTCGGTGGCTGGGGCATTCGGTGGCTGGGGCATTCGGTTGCTGGGGCATGCGGTGGCTGGGGCATTCGGTTGCTGGGGCATTCGGTGGCTGGGGCATTCGGTTGCTGGGGCATTCGGTGGCTGGGCATTCGGTTGCTGGGCATTCGGTGGCTGGGCATCGGTGGCTGGGGCATTCGGTGGCTGGGGCATGCGGTGGCTGGGGCATTCGGTGGCTGGGGCAAGCGGTGACTGGGGCATTCGGTGACTGGGGCATTCGGTTGCTGGGGCATTCGGTTGCTGGGGCATTCGGTTGCTGGGGCATGCGTTGCTGGGGCATTCGGTGGCTGGGGCATGCGGTGGCTGGGGCATTCGGTGGCTGGGGCATTCGGTGGCTGGGGCATGCGGTGGCTGGGGCATTCGGTGACTGGGCATTCGGTGGCTGGGGCATTCGGTTGCTGGGGCATTCGGTGGCTGGGGCATTCGTGGCTGGGGCATTCGGTGGCTGGGGCATTCGGTGGCTGGGGGCATTCGGTTGCTGGGGCATTCGGTGGCTGGGGCATTCGGTGGCTGGGGCATTCGGTGGCTGGGCATGCGGTTGCTGGGGCATTCGGTGGCTGGGGCATTCGGTGGCTGGGGCATGCGGTTGCTGGGCATGCGGTTGCTGGGACATGCGGTGGCTGGGGCATGCGGTGGCTGGGGCATTCGGTGGCTGGGGCAAGCGGTGGCTACGTGACCCAGCCAACGCAGCCTCGCACTGTCGGATAGGGGCTCACTGATGGGGCTGTTTCCAGATTTTTCAAGGATGTGTGAGCTCCTCACGCTGTCATCCAGTCTCATGGTTCAAGCCAGGATGGGTCGTAGGCATGGCCTCCACGTTCGTATGCGTGGATGTTGAACCTCTTTCGCACCGTACGTAGCCAAACGTGGCTCATCGGACGCACCGATGATGATGATGATGATGATTTGAAGGTGGTGCATCTACCGGTCATCTCAGTCGGCCAACGATGGGGTAGGTGGCCAGCACCACGCCCGGCCGCCTTTTTCTCCCCAGTGGCGATGCTTACTACGCACCGCACCAGGTACTTATTTGAGGCTGAGTCGACCTAGGGGAGGCCTAGGACCGGTTCAGGATAATCGTCACTGGTGGTGTTGGAACGTGAGCGGGAATCGAACTCGGGTCGCCGGGTTCGTAGCGCAGCGTAGCGCTAACCGCTGCACCACCGCCACCACCACCACATCACCACCACACTACCACCACACTACCACCACCACCATCACCACCACCACACCACCAACAAAACCACCACCACCACACCACCACCACACTACCACCACCATCACCACCACCACACCAAAACCATCACACCACTATCATACCCCCACCACCACCACACCACCACCACACCACCACACCACCACCACTACCACCAAACCACAACCACCACAACCACCACACCACCACCACCAGGCACACAACGGCGCTTCCCACGGATGAATTACGCTGTGATTCTATTCTCGCAAGAATCTCATTTTTTTAGTTATCATTAAATAGAAAGTGAAATAAAATGATTATCATTATCAAACAGCAGCAGCAGCCAAAAGACAAAGATCCCCCGTGTAGCCTCTAACAGGCTGTACGGGCAAGTTCTGTTAGACCTAGGGGAGGCCCAGGACACCACCGCCGCTACAAATATACAACAGGCGTCCAGGGTCGGGATCGAACCCACGACCTCCTGTAGACCAGGCGAGGTAGTCAACATCTCCTAGCCACCGTGATGATGATGAGAGAGAGAGACACGGGGGTGGAGGGGGGGTGGGGGGTTGAGAGGGGGGTGGGGGGGGGGAACTTTTGACCTGCCCCTTGAAGGCCTCCCACGTTCCCAGGAGAGACCGGGGAGTGGCGCTGGTCGTCAGCCACTTGCCCCGGCAGTCTGCTAGAGGCTACACGGGGGACCTTTGTCTGTGTAGAGGCGTTGATCGTCATCCACTTGCCCCGGCAGTCTGCTAGAGGCTACACGGGGGACCTTTGTCTGTGTAGAGGCGTTGATCGTCATCCACTTGCCCCGGCAGTCTGCTAGAGGCTACACGGGAGACCTTTGTCTGTGTACAGGCGCTGATAGTCATCCACTTGCCCCGGCAGTCTGCTAGAGGCTACACGGGGGACCTTTGTCTGTGTAGAGGCGCTGCTGCTACTCGCTACTATTAACAGCACTTGCCCCGGCAGTCTGCTAGAGGCTACACGGGGGATCTTTGTCTGTGTATAGGCGCTGCTGCTACTCGCTACTTAACAACACTTGCCCTGGCAGTCTGCTAGAGGCTACACGGGGGATCTTTGTCTGTGTACAGGCGCTGCTGCTACTCGCTACTTAACAACACTTGCCCCTGCAGTCTGCTAGAGGCTACGCGGGGGACCTTTGTCTGTGTAGAGGCGCTGATACTCGCTACTACTAACAACACTTGCCCTGGCAGTCTGCTAGAGGCTACGCGGGGGATCTTTGTCTGTGTACATGCGCTGCTAACAGCACTTGCCCCTGCAGTCTGCTAGAGGCTACACGGGGGATCTTTGTCTGTGTATAGGCGCTGCTGCTACTCGCTACTTAACACTTGCCCAACAGTCTGCTAGAGGCTACACGGGGGATCTTTGTCTGTGTACAGGCGCTGCTAACAGCACTTGCCCAACAGTCTGCTAGAGGCTACGCGGGGGACCTTTGTCTGTTGTTCTCTGTCAAGGTAATCTTTGTTGTTGAATCATTACATCAGCAGCCTGAGACGGACTTGAGACGGCTACTCGAGATACAGACGCGCTGATTTTTTCAGCTCAAATCCAATTTACCACCAAGAGTCACTTAAGCACGATCTGTCAAATCTTCCACTTTTTTTTTACGACTTAAACTAAACAAGTAACCCATCTCTAAGTGTATAAAGAGTTGTGGTGTTCTCCGATAAAGAGTAGTATTACACTCCTAAAAGAGTAGTATTACTCTCCTAAAGAGTAATAGTATTCTCCTAAAAGAGTAGTATTACTCTCATATTAAGAGTAATAGTATTCTCCTATAAAAAGTAATATTATTCTCCTATAAAGAGTAGTAGTATTCTCCTATAAAGAGTAGTATTACACTCCTAAAAGAGTAGTATTACTCTCCTAAAGAGTAATAGTATTCTTCTATTAAGAGTAATAGTATTCTCCGATAAAGAGTAGTAGTATTCTCCTATAAAGAGTAGTATTACACTCCTAAAAGAGTAGTATTACTCTCCTAAAGAGTAATAGTATTCTCCTATAAAGAGTAATAGTATTATCCTATAAAAAGTAATATTATTCTCCTATAAAGAGTAGTATTATTCTCCTAAAAGAGTTGTATTATTTTCCTAAAAGAGTTGTATTATTTTCCTAAAAGAGTAATAGTATTCTCCTATAAAGAGTAATAGTATTCTCCTATAAAGAGTAGTAGTATTCTCCTATAAAGAGTAGTAGTATTCTATAAAGAGTAGTAGTATTCTTCTATAAAGAGTAGTATTATTCTCCTATAAACAGTAGTAGTATTCTCCTATAAAGAGTAGTATTACACTCCTAAAAGAGTAGTATTACTCTCCTAAAGAGTAGTAGTATTCTCCTATAAAGAGTAATAGTATTCTTCTATAAAGAGTAGTAGTATTCTCCTATAAAGAGTAGTATTACACTCCTAAAAGAGTAGTATTACTCTCCTAAAAGAGTAATAGTATTCTTCTATAAAGAGTAGCAGTATTCTCCTATTAAGAGTAATAGTATTCTCCTAGAAAAAGTAATATTATTCTCCTATAAAGAGTAGTATTATTCTCCTATAAAGAGTAGTATTATTCTCCTAAAAGAGTTGTATTATTTTCCTAAAAGAGTTGTATTATTTTCCTAAAAGAGTAGTATTATTTTCCTAAAAGAGTAATAGTATTCTCCTATAAAGAGTAATAGTATTCTCCTATAAAGAGTAATAGTATTCTCCTATAAAGAGTAGTAGTATTCTATAAAGAGTAGTAGTATTCTCCTATAAAGAGAACAATTATTATCCTATAAACAGTAGTAGTATTCTCCTATAAAGAGAACAATTATTATCCTATAAACAGTAGTAGTATTCTCCTATAAAAAGTAGTAGTATTCTCCTATAAACAGTAGTAGTGTAGTATTTTCCTATAAAGAGTAGTATTATTCTCCTATAAAGAGTAATAGTATTCTCCTATAAAGAGTAATAGTATTGAGACCGGGTCTCAGGGTCTCAGTGTCTAGAGTAGAGACCGGGTCTCAGGGTCTCAGTGTCTAGAGTTGAGACCGGGTCTCAGGGTCTCAGTGTCTAGAGTAGAGACCGGGTCTCAGGGTCAGAGTCTAGAGTTGAGACCGGGTCTCAGGGTCAGAGTCTAGAGAAGAGACCGGGTCTCAGGGTCTCAGAGTCTAGAGTTGAGACCGGGTCTCAGGGTCAGAGTCTAGAGAAGAGACCGGGTCTCAGGGTCTCAGCGTCTAGAGTTGAGACCGGGTCTCAGGGTCAGAGTCTAGAGAAGAGACCGGGGTCTCAGGGTCTCAGTGTCTAGAGTAGAGACCGGGTCTCAGGGTCTCAGGGTCAACGTCTCGAATTTCATTCATCTGAGATTCTCCGATTCCTCGTAAACCCCCCCCCCCAACCATTTTTATTCAACCTCGTGGTGGATGGTGGGAGGGGGCTCCCTTGACCTCCGTTTAGACGTTTCAGGTTCGACCTCTTCCAATTCCTCCATCCGCAAGTCCGCCGACACACACAGACACACGCAGACACACGCAGACACACGCAGACACACGCAGACACACACAGACACACACAGACACACACAGACACACGCAGACACACGCAGACACACACAGACACACGCAGACACACACAGACACACACAGACACACACAGACACACGCAGACACACACAGACACACGCAGACACACGCAGACACACACAGACACACGCAGACACACACAGACACACGCAGACACACACAGACACACACAGACACACGCAGACACACACAGACACACACAGACACACGCAGACACACGCAGACACACACAGACACACGCAGACACACGCAGACACACACAGACACACACAGACACACGCAGACACACGCAGACACACACAGACACACGCAGACACACACAGACACACACAGACACACACAGACACACCGACACACACAGACACACGCAGACACACACAGACACACACAGACACACACACAGACACACACAGACACACGCAGACACACGCAGACACACACAGACACACGCAGACACACACAGACACACACAGACACACGCAGACACACACAGACACACGCAGACACACACAGACACACACAGACACACGCAGACACACACAGACACACGCAGACACACACAGACACACACGCTGCCCTGCCATCCAAACTTAACTCCGTAATTTTTGTGCCAATTTCCCCAATTCTTCTTTGATTCTTTGTCACCCCAATTCAGTTCAACAAACATGTACAGTGTCTAGAGATATATATATCTTTGTTTGAAATATGAATTTTAAAAGGATGCGGTCTCATTACCGTTGGATTTTGAGCACAGCATCCCATTGTAATTAAACCGTCTTAATTGGTGTTAGAGCGTTAGAGAGAAAGAGAGCGCGTGTGTGTGTGTTAGTGTGTGCGTGTGTTAGTGTGTGTGTGTGTTAGTGTGTGTGTGTTAGTGTGTGTGTGTGTTAGTGTGTGTGTGTTAGTGTGTGTGTGTTAGTGTGTGTGTGTGTTAGTGTGTTAGTGTGTGTGTGTTAGTGTGTGTGTGTGTTAGTGTGTGTGTGTGTTAGTGTGTGTGTGTTAGTGTGTGTGTGTGTTAGTGTGTGTGTGTGTTAGTGTGTGTGTGTTAGTGTGTGTGTGTGCTAGTTAGTGTGTGTGTGTTAGTTAGTGTGTGTGTGTGTTAGTGTGTGTGTTAGTGTGTGTGTGTGTTAGTGTGTGTGTGTTAGCGTGTGTGTTAGTTAGTGTATGTGTGTGTTAGTTAGTGTGTGTGTTAGTGTGTGTGTTAGTTAGTGTATGTGTGTGTTAGTTAGTGTGTGTGTGTTAGTGTGTGTGTGTGTGTTAGTGTGTGTGTGTTAGTGTGTGTGTTAGTTAGTGTGTGTGTGTGTTAGTGTGTGTGTTAGTGTGTGTGTGTGTTAGTGTGTGTGTGTTAGTGTGTGTGTGTTAGCGTGTGTGTTAGTTAGTGTATGTGTGTGTTAGTTAGTGTGTGTGTTAGTGTGTGTGTTAGTTAGTGTATGTGTGTGTTAGTTAGTGTGTGTGTGTGTTAGTGTGTGTGTGTGTTAGTGTGTGTTTGTTAGTGTGTGTGTGTTAGTGTGTGTTAGTGTGTGTGTTAGTGTGTGTGTGTGTTAGTGTGTGTGTTAGTGTGTGTTAGTGTGTGTGTGTGTGTGTTAGTGTGTGTGTGTTAGTGTGTGTGTGTTAGTTAGTGTGTGTGTGTGTTAGTGTGTGTTAGTGTGTGTGTGTGTGTGTTAGTGTGTGTGTTAGTTAGTGTATGTGTGTGTTAGTTAGTGTGTGTGTGTGTTAGTGTGTGTGTGTGTTAGTGTGTGTGTGTTAGTGTGTGTGTGTTAGTGTGTGTTAGTGTGTGTGTTAGTGTGTGTGTGTTAGTGTGTGTGTGTTAGCGTGTGTGTTAGCGTGTGTGTGTGTTTGTGTGTGTGTGTGTTAGTGTGTGTGTGTTAGTGTGTGTGTGTGTGTTAGTGTGTGTGTGTTAGTGTGTGTGTGTGTGTTAGTGTGTGTGTGTGTTAGTGTATGTGTGTGTTAGTTAGTGTGTGTGTGTGTTAGTGTGTGTGTTAGTGTGTGTGTGTTAGTGTGTGTGTGTTAGTGTGTGTTAGTGTGTGTGTTAGTGTGTGTGTGTGTTAGCGTGTGTGTGTGTGTGTGTTAGTGTGTGTGCTAGTTAATGTGTGTGTGTTAGTGTGTGTGCTAGTTAGTGTGTGTGTGTTAGTTAGTGTGTGTGTGTTAGCGTGTGTGTGTGTGTGTTAGTGTGTGTTAGTGTGTGTGTTAGTGTGTGTGTGTGCTAGTTAGTGTGTGTGTTTGTTAGCGTGTGTGTGTTAGCGTGTGTGTGTGTTAGCGTGTGTGTGTATTAGCGTGTGTGTGTTAGTTAGTGTGTGTGTTAGTTAGCGTGTGTGTGTGTTAGTTAGCATGGGTGATTGAGTGGGTGAATCAGTGGGTGGGTGAATGAGTGGGTGAATAAAGTGAGTGGGTGGGTGAATGAATGCATGGGTGAGTGAGTGGACGAATGAGTGAGCTGGTGGGTGATTGAATGAGTGAGCGGGTGGGTGAATGAATGAATGAGTGGGTGAATGAGTGGGTAGGTGAGTGGATGGGTGAGTAACTGGATGGGTGAGTGAGTGGGTAAGCAAGTGAAGTGGGTGGGTGCGTGAGTAAGTAGGTGAGTGAGTGGGTGGGTGAGTAAGTGGGTGGGTGAGTAAGTGGATGGATGAGTAACTGGGTGAGTGACTGGGTAAGCGAGCGAGTGGGTGGGTGAGTAAGTGGGTGGGTGAGTGGGTGAGTGAGTCAGGAGTTGAGTGGGTGGGTGAGAGAGTGGGTAAGTGAATAGGTTAGTGAGTGGTTGGGTGAGTAGATGACTAGGTGAGTGAGTGGGTGGGTGAGTGAGTGGGTGGTTGAGTGAGTGAGTAGATGAGTGAGTCGGTAGGTGGGTGAGTGAGTGGGTGGTTGAGTGAGTGAGTAGATGAGTGAGTGGGTGGGTGAGTGAGTGGGTGAGTGAGTGGGTGGGTGGTTGAGTGAGTGAGTAGATGAGTGAGTGGGTGGGTGAGTGAGTGGTTGGGTGGTTGAGTGAGTGAGTAGATGAGTGAGTCGGTAGGTGGGTGAGTGAGTGGGTGGGTGGTTGAGTGAGTGAGTAGATGAGAGAGTGGGTAGGTAGGTGAGTGAGTGGGTGGGTGGTTGAGTGAGTAGATGAGTGGGAGGGTAGTTGAGTGAGTGAGTAGATGAGTGAGTGGGTGAGTGAGTGAGTGAGTGGGTGAGTGAGTGGGTAGGTGGTTGAGAGAGTGAGTAGATGAGTGAGTGGGTGGGTGGTTGAGTGAGTAGATGAGTGAGTGGGTGGGTGAGTGAGTGAGTGGGTAGGTGGTTGAGTGAGTGAGTAGATGAGTGAGTGGGTGGGTGAGTGAGTGAGTGAGTGGGTGGTTGAGTGAGTGAGTAGATGAGTGAGTGGGTGGGTGAGTGAGTGGGTGAGTGAGTGGGTAGGTGAGTAAGTAGGTGAGTGATAATTCTCTGCAGTTGGTTACCGCTGCTCCATGCTACTACTACTGCTGCTGTCACTCCGCTTGTTTCACGTGGTACGATCGCATGAGTCGGGTCGGGATCGAACCCACGACCTCCTGTATACGAGGCGAGGTAGTCAACATCTCCTAGCCGCAGTGGCTGTTCGTCACTGGCCGCTGAGCGCTTTGGAACCTGAAGCCCTGGGGCCTCGACAACTTTGAAAGAGAGGATTTTTTTTCTTCATAATTGGCCCTAAATCTATTAGCTTCTCACCCGGAGCTGTAGGTGTTCTGATTCGTGCGGCATTGCCCTTGTACTGTACGCCTTTTGCGTAACACTGGTGGTGAGACACTGGGTAGAGAGCCACTGGGTAGTGAGACACTGGGCAGTGAGACACTGGGTAGTGAGACACTGGGTAGTGAGACACTGGGTGGTGAGACACTGGGTGGTGAGACACTGGGTAGTGAGACACTGGGTAGTGAGACACTGGGCAGTGAGACACTGGGTGGTGAGACACTGGGTGGTGAGACACTGGGTAGTGAGACACTGGGTGGTGAGACACTGGGTAGTGAGACACTGGGCAGTGAGACACTGGGTAGTGAGACACTGGGCAGTGAGACACTGGGTAGTGAGACACTGGGTGGTGAGACACTGGGTGGTGAGACACTGGGAAGTGAAACACTGGTAGTGAGACACTGCTAGTGAGACACTGGGTAGTGAGACACTGGGTAGTGAGACACTGCTAGTGAGACACTGGTAGTGAGACACTGGGTGGTGAGACACTGGGTAGTGAGACACTGGGCAGTGAGACACTGGGTAGTGAGACACTGGGCAGTGAGACACTGGGTAGTGAGACACTGGGTGGTGAAACACTGGGTAGTGAGACACTGGGTAGTGAGACACTGGTAGTGAGACACTGGGAAGTGAAACACTGCTAGTGAGACACTGGGTAGTGATACACTGGGTGGTGAGACACTGCTAGTGAGACACTGGGTGGTGAGACACTGGGTGGTGAAAACACTGGGTAGTGAGACACTGGGTAGTGAGACACTGGGTGGTGAGACACTGGGTAGTGAGACACTGCTAGTGAGACACTGGGTAGTGAGACACTGGGAAGTGAAACACTGGTAGTGAGACACTGGGTAGTGAGACACTGGGTAGTGAGACACTGGGTAGTGAGACACTGGGAAGTGAGACATTGGTAGTGAGACACTGGGTAGTGAGACATTGGGTAGTGAGACACTGGGCAGTGAGACACTGGGTAGTGAGACACTGGGCAGTGAGACACTGGGTAGTGAGACACTGGGTGGTGAGACACTGGGTAGTGAGACACTGGGTGGTGAGACACTGGGCAGTGAGACACTGGGTAGTGAGACACTGGGCAGTGAGACACTGGGTAGTGAGACACTGGGTAGTGAGACACTGGGTGGTGAGACACTGGGTGGTGAGACACTGGGTAGTGAGACACTGGGCAGTGAGACACTGGGTAGTGAGACACTGGGTAGTGAGACACTGGGTGGTGAGACACTGGGCAGTGAGACACTGGGTAGTGAGACACTGGGCAGTGAGACACTGGGTGGTGAGACACTGGGTAGTGAGACACTGGGTGGTGAGACACTGGGTGGTGAGACACTGGGTAGTGAGACACTGGGAAGTGAAACACTGGTAGTGAGACACTGCTAGTGAGACACTGGGTAGTGAGACACTGGGTAGTGAGACACTGCTAGTGAGACACTGGGTAGTGAGACACTGGGTAGTGAGACACTGGGTAGTGAGACACTGGGTAGTGAGACACTGGGAAGTGAGACACTGGGTAGTGAGACACTGGGTAGTGAGACACTGGGTGGTGAGACACTGGGTAGTGAGACACTGGTAGTGAGACACTGGGTAGTGAGACACTGGGTAGTGAGACACTGGGTGGTGAGACACTGGGTAGTGAGACACTGGTAGTGAGACACTGGGAAGTGAGACACTGGTAGTGAGACACTGGGCAGTGAGACACTGGGTAGTGAGACACTGGGTAGTGAGACACTGGGTAGTGAGACACTGGGTAGTGAGACACTGGGTGGTGAGACACTGGGTAGTGAGACACTGGGTAGTGAGACACTGGGTGGTGAGACACTGGTAGTGAGACACTGGGTAGTGAGACACTGGGTAGTGAGACACTGGGTGGTGAGACACTGGGTAGTGAGACACTGGGTAGTGAGACACTGGGAAGTGAGACACTGGTAGTGAGACACTGGGCAGTGAGACACTGGGTAGTGAGACACTGGGTAGTGAGACACTGGGTGGTGAGACACTGGGCAGTGAGACACTGGGAAGTGAGACACTGGGTAGTGAGACACTGGGTAGTGAGACACTGGGTAGTGAGACACTGGGTAGTGAGACACTGGTGGTGAGACACTGGGTAGTGAGACACTGGGTAGTGAGACACTGGGAAGTGAGACACTGGTAGTGAGACACTGGGCAGTGAGACACTGGGTAGTGAGACACTGGGTAGTGAGACACTGGGTGGTGAGACACTGGGTAGTGAGACACTGGGTAGTGAGACACTGGGTAGTGAGATACTGGGTAGTGAGACACTGGGTAGTGAGACACTGGGTAGTGAGACACTGGGTGGTGAGACACTGGGTGGTGAGACACTGGGTAGTGAGACACTGGGTAGTGAGACACTGGTAGTGAGACACTGGTAGTGAGACACTGGGTAGAGAGACACTGGGTAGTGAGACACTGGGTGGTGAGACACTGGGTAGTGAGACACTGGGTAGTGAGACACTGGGTGGTGAGACACTGGGTGGTGAGACACTGGGTAGTGAGACACTGGGTAGTGAGACACTGGGTAGTGAGACACTGGGTGGTGAGACACTGGGTAGTGAGACACTGGGTGGTGAGACACTGGGTAGTGAGACACTGGGTAGTGAGACACTGGGTAGTGAGACACTGGGAAGTGAAACACTGGTAGTGAGACACTGGGTAGTGAGACACTGGGTAGTGAGACACTGGGTAGTGAGACACTGGGAAGTGAGACATTGGTAGTGAGACACTGGGTAGTGAGACATTGGGTAGTGAGACACTGGGCAGTGAGACACTGGGTAGTGAGACACTGGGTAGTGAGACACTGGGTAGTGAGACACTGGGTGTGAGACACTGGGTAGTGAGACACTGGGTGGTGAGACACTGGGTAGTGAGACACTGGGTAGTGAGACACTGGGTAGTGAGACACTGGGAAGTGAAACACTGGGTAGTGAGACACTGGGTAGTGAGACACTGGGTAGTGAGACACTGGGTAGTGAGACACTGGGAAGTGAGACACTGGGTAGTGAGACACTGCTAGTGAGACACTGGGTAGTGATACACTGGGTGGTGAGACACTGCTAGTGAGACACTGGGTAGTGAGACACTGGGTAGTGAGACACTGAGTACAGAGACACTGGGTAGTGAGACACTGGGTAGTGAGACACTGGGTAGTGAGACACTGGGAAGTGAGACACTGGTAGTGAGACACTGGGTAGTGAGACACTGGGTAGTGAGACACTGGGTAGTGAGACACTGGGTAGTGAGACACTGGGTGGTGAGACACTGGGTAGTGAGACACTGGGAAGTGAGACACTGGGTAGTGAGACAGCGATGCTGAGATTCTACGTGCGAGACGGTGTCTCTCTGTGCGTGTCTCTCTGCGGCAGTTTCGGGATTTCACAATGGCCGTGTCGGAGTCACTGAGCGAGCTGGGATTCTACGTGCGAGACAGTGGCTCTCCGTGCGTGTCTCTCTGCGGCAGTTGCGCGAGGTCACAATGGCCGTGTCGGAGTCACTGAGCGAGCTGGGATTCTACGTTGGAGACGGAGTCTCTCTGTGCGTGTCTCTCTGTGCGTGTCTCTCTGTGGCAGTGCGGGAGGTCACAATGGTCGTGTCGGAGTCACTGAGCGAGCTGGGATTCTACGTTGGAGACGGAGTCTCTCTGTGCGTGTCTCTCTGTGCGTGTCTCTTTGCGGCAGTTGCGGGAGGTCACAATGGCCGTGTCGGAGTCACTGAGCGAGCTGGGATTCTACGTTGGAGACGGAGTCTCTCTGTGCGTGTCTCTCTGTGCGTGCCTCTCTGCGGCAGTTGCGGGAGGTCACAATGGCCGTGCCGGAGTCACTGAGCGAGCTGGGATTCTACGTTGGAGATGGAGTCTCTCTGTGCGTGTCTCTCTGTGCGTGCCTCTCTGCGGCAGTTGCGGGAGGTCACAATGGCCGTGTCGGAGTCACTGAGCGAGCTGGGATTCTACGTGCGAGACAGTGGCTCTCCGTGCGTGTCTCTCTGCGGCAGTTGCGCGAGGTCACAATGGCCGTGTCGGAGTCACTGAGCGAGCTGGGATTCTACGTTGGAGACGGAGTCTCTCTGTGAGTGTCTCTTTGCGGCAGCGCGGGAGGTCACAATGGCCGTGTCGGAGTCACTGAACCAGCTGGGATTCTACGTTGGAGACGGTGGCTCTCTGTGCGTGTCTCTCTGTGTGTGTCTCTCTGTGCGTGTCTCTCTGTGCGTGTCTCTTTGTGGCAGTTGCGGGAGGTCACAATGGTCGTGTCGGAGTCACTGAGCCAGGCTGACGTCAGCTAGCGGCACCCCGTTGAGCACGAGGTGTTGAATTCAGCAGCCCGCGAGCATCACAATCACGGCTGCTGGCGATGCCGGATATGTAATTAAGCCCCCACGAACGCGTGTATTTTTAAATGCGTTTATAGATAGAGAGAGAGACGGAGAGAGACGGATAATACGCCATGGGCGAGACGTCCTTGCATGTCGCTCGATTCCTCTTTGTTTTTCTATCTCGGTGGGATTCACGATGGCCGTGTCGGAGACACTGAGAGGCTGGGTTCGAGCCTTGGGCTGGGTGTCTCTCTCTCTGGGGGTTCACAGATGGCCGTGTCAGAG
>WFAB01003250.1:0-19114 GCA_018977245.1 Lethenteron camtschaticum | reverse complement strand
TCCGGAACGGTTGTTGACCGATCAGGGAAAGAATTTCACTAGTACCCTTTTACACGAGGTATGTGGCCTTCTGGGTACAAAGAAAATTCGTACCTCGCCTTACCATCCACAAACGGATGGGATGGTGGAACGCTTGCATAGGACTCTTACGTCCATGCTATCCCACCAGGTATCTGAGTCCCAAAACGATTGGGATCTACGGATCGGGGGAGTCCTGGCGGCATACAGGATGGCTCCTCACGCGGCGACCGGTTTCTCGCCATTTTTTTTTATGTATGGTCGCGAGGTTGACCCGCCTGTCGCGACTCAGCTGACGATTGCCGCGCCTCATGCTAAGTCGAAAATCGCCGACCATGTTAAATTTATCATCCTTCGCTTGGCGGAGGCACGGCAGGCGGCCATGCAAAACTCTGACTCTCGCCAGAAACAAAACGAGAGATTGCGATCGCGCCGGACTCACACGCACGAATGGCACCCGGGCGACCGAGCATGGTTGCACTGCCCCCAGGTGCCATTGGCCACCTCGGCTAAGTTGTTGCGACCATGGAGGGGCCCCGTAGAAATTGTGCAGGTTGTGCGGCCTCAATGTGTGCGCATTGAGTGGGGGAAGCGTCGGTGGTTTGTGCACCCTTCACGGTTAAAGCCATTTTTTGCTCCGCACGCTTCCTCCCACGTAAATGGCCGAACATGTGGGGAGTCCTCTGACTCCGGGAGGGCGGGGTCGCCGCCAGCCTCTGATCTGCTAATGACTGTCCCGTCTTCAGGAGCCCCAGGACTGAAGCCCTCTTGGCTGCCAGCCTCCCCGTGGGGGTCGGCGCTGGCACGTCCGGGAAACCGGACGACCAGGCACCTGCTGATGCGACACCTGCCACCGACTCTACCAAGCCGGCCCCTTGTGACGGGCCCGCTGCACGGACTCGCGCCAAAACGCGCCAGTTGTTA
Source organism: Lethenteron camtschaticum (assembly GCA_018977245.1). Classification (NCBI taxonomy): domain Eukaryota; kingdom Metazoa; phylum Chordata; class Hyperoartia; order Petromyzontiformes; family Petromyzontidae; genus Lethenteron; species Lethenteron camtschaticum. The sequence goes on along the minus strand of WFAB01003250.1, from coordinate 18,172 downwards.
TGATTAGCTTTCCGCGCGTGTTCCGTTGCTGCGGAACCCGCTCATTGTATATATGTTTTTTGATGGTTGTATGTGTGTGTAATAACGATGAACGCGCTATCTGCTTGTTGCTTGCTGTCAAAATAAGTGTGTGCGTGTGTTGGAAATGGACGGAGAGTCTGCTGTGGTTGCTGAGTGTCAAAGGGTGTGTGTGCGCTGCTGTGTGGAGTTGTTATCTTGATGGTGAAGTTAATTATTAACGTGGGAGTGTCGGGTATCCTGTGCTGTACCATCTCGTGGGTTACCGTGCGCGATGGGCTTAATTGAAAAAAAAAAATTGTGGTGTATTGTGCAGCGAGGTGCTGTGTGCGATGCGGTCGTTGCATGAGAGAGAATAATTGTGTTGTTGCTGCAAAGTTACGACAGGATTAATGGTGTGTTGGTCGCCTGCAGATCTGCTTGCTATTGTGCTTAAATGTACGCGTGTGATCGCGATATGCTGATTGCATGTGCTGTTATACCGTTCTGTATATGTGTTGCGTTTTTGGGTGGGGGTTTTTTTTTATATAAGGAACCATCGGTTGATGTTACGCTTGTTCTTGTAATTGTTACTGTTACGAGGCACACGTGTATTGACGGTGTTAATCTTTATTCTTGGGGGTTGAGGGATTGTTGCAGCCGGGACGGCTGCGAGCTGTACAGGGGGGGGTGATGTAGGGGTTATTACGGGAGAAACGGCGGACAACAAACACAGGGCTGTCGGCACTCACATACACGGGTGGTCACACCGACGTCCGCATCAGTTATTGCCCACGCCCCCAGCCCTCGGAGGCGATCCCTATAAAAGGTGGAGACCCAAAGAGCTCGAGTTCAGTTCGACACGAAGCTGACCAGTGAAGATCCAAGACTCGGAGATTAGGCCCTGGGACTCCCCGGTCTCGCCGTCCTTATAAGGGCCGAGCCGGGTAAGCCAGTGGCGCGGCCCAAGAGCTTCCAGACCGCTGCCCTTATCAGGGCAAGGCTGGTTAGCTGGTGCCGAGATCTGTGCTTGCCAGGGCCAGATCAGTCAGCCTCCCGTAGCCCTGTAGAGGAGGACTGGGGGACAGGACAGAGGCTTAGGACTAGGGTGGGTTTCCCATAGTACGGGTGAAGGGGCCGATACCCCTTCAACTATTGTACCTGTCCCGGAGTTAATAAACAGAGTGTGCCTCCACTTCGACATCGTCTCCTCGAACTTACTACACATTCATCACATCTTCAGCGTCACCAGAGAACACACACGGGCGAGAAGCCGTTCCTGTGCCCTGTGTGTGGGAAGACATTTGCACAGTCATCACATCTTCAGAGTCACCAGAGAACACACACGGGCGAGAAGCCGTTTCTGTGTGTGTGGGAAGACATTTGCACACTCATCACATCTTCAGAGTCACCAGAGAATACAAACCGGCGAGAAGCCATTCCTGTGCCCTGTGTGTGGAAAGGCATTTGCACACTCGTCAACTTGTCAAGACCATCAGAGAACACATACGGGCAAGAAGCCATTCCTGTGCTCTGTGTGTAGGAAGACATTTGCAAAGTCATCACATCTTCAAAGTCACCAGAGAACACACACGGGTGAGAAGCCATTCTTGTGCTCTGTGTGTGGGAAGGCATTTGCACGGTCATCAACCATGAACATGCATCAGAAGGTCCACAATGATAGGAAACTGAAATCAAAAGCTGAAATTCAAGGTGCTGCAATTGGTCCTGTAGAAGTTTCCACATTCGATCCCATGCAGTTGGATCCCGAGAGGTGGCTGGATGTAATGGAGTGGCTCGGGGATCAAACCGAGAGCTCGGGATGACTGAAAAAATATTACGTCAGGTGGTTATACCTTTTAAGCCGTATCGAGTACTTTTGTGCGTAATTTTGACCATTTTTTTATTGTTTGTGAGAGTTTCGTGACGTACACAGTGGTGATTTGTAATGTTATGGGATTACTTGCCGAAGTGGTGTGATGAGCACTGGTTGTGAGAGGGTTCAATTGTAGTCGTTAGGTGTTCCTGTTGAGCTAAAGTTGGAATGCGTCCGTAGGTTTTGTCAAGTATATAGCTGTTTTTAATTGGTATTAATCGACTTTAGATCGCCGATTTCAGGATGTACATTGATGACGCGTTCGTTGGATATATGGCCTTGACTTTAACATAGACGCACAGTGAAAAAATGTGGTGATCTAATAAGGATATCATGGGGAATGATACTTTAACTCTTTGGTATTCCTGGAACGGAAATGGTTTGCATTGTACTGGAAATGTAATAAATATTCCCTTCGAGTTTTGACGTAAAAATGATTGCAGATGAATAAAAACGTATTTTAAACAAATGTTCTTTATGTTATAATGTTCCTAGCAAAAACATGTTAAGAGAGTTTCAGGTGGAGGCTGTCTACCCGATTAACACGTGTTCCTTGAGGGGAAAGGTCCCAGTAGTTAATCGTTCATCAACCTACCAGTCACTAATCCCGAAGTATGTCGGGGATAAACTGTACTCTATAACATGTAAACTGTAATACTATAAACGAAAACACTAAACATTAAACGATTATAAACTAGTGTTTTAATTTATAACCATATAAAAGGAGGTAAGGTATCATAATATCATTAGAAGCATTAGAATCACAGTGTGATCGTATAAAAATCACGCACAAACCCATTCTTAACTCATGAGATTATGAATCTTTACAATTTTATAACAATCACAAATTGTAACAAAGCGAAATTCCAACAAGCAAAACACCACGCTCAAGTGACGAATTCTTAAACAAACTGCAACACTCAAGTGACAGAACTCAACATAAAAACGCCGCAATAAAAAGAACAACATCAATAGACAAATCCTAAAAACAGACAACACACGCACGTTATTAGCGGTTAGAAGAAAACAACACCTAGCACCTTTAACTATACACATTATACATCCAACTCGTAAATGGAGTGGTATATGACAGCCTTCACTGCTGTCGACGGGCCAAGCAGCGAGTGTTTAACTCCATTGTTTCAGAATCTGTGTCATCACCCGGCCACAGCGCCTTAGCCAAACTACATCTCCCCAACAAGGCAGCCTTCCCTATGCTGTGTATTTTAGCAATATATTTACGGACGCACTTGAAGATAACAATTCGTCTAACAAAGGCAGTCGACTTGTTCAACCAACATGATTTAAATTAACTAACCTACACACAGTTATGATTAAACAAAGTAAACATTAGTCGCTCATCCCAGCTCAGACATGATCATAGAAATTATTTCCAAATCCGTGTCGGGTCCCACGAGAACAGGGCACTTCCACAAACTCTCAAATTGTAAACTCACATTGCATACTCTAACATTATAAACTCTAATAATATAACCTTTAAACTATGAGCTAAACATTGTAACGCTTTAAAATAACACTACAAACTAGTGTTATAGTAAACTATAATGTTGTGAACTCTAACAATATTAGCTATGAGCGATACATATAACGCTATAAAATAACATCATAAACAAGTGTTACAGATTTGAACACCGTACATTGAAGTGTGATATTTGAATTCGAATTCTTAGCTTCACACCGTGGTCCTCTAGGAATCACAATTTGCTCGTCAATATGTAACATGTCTGTATGTAATATGTATGCATGAGATATGTCTGTATGTAATATGTATGCATGTAACATGTATGTATGTAATATGGACGTGCGAAACAATGGTGGGATATGTGAAACATGAAGGTGCAGGATCAGGATGGGATTACAATTATTTGAATAACACTTTGGTGGTATGCGCCGCAGCCTGGCTGCCCAGCAGATACCAAGGAGGAATTTTGGGAACAATTGATGGACACATGCAATCAAATAAATGGAGAAGAGCAGTTAGTAATTGGTGAGACCTAAATGGACACGTTGGAAACGCCCGGGGTGGATACCCTCGAAACCATGAAGAAGAGACCGTTCCATCTCATTACGTATGCCAGTGGTGGGAGATCAACTCAAATTGATTTCTGGCTTGTCAAGCGGGATAAGCTGAAAACGGTGACAAACACTAAAGTCATACCATCGGACAACATCACCCCACAACATCGCATCCTGATCATGGACATGAAAATGGACATTGGCCAGCGACATCGCCCACCAACAACGGAACAGCAGCGAATTAAGTGGTGGCGGGTGAAGGAATGCAAAGATCAGCTGAGAGTCGCCCTCAATCAGATTGACGTGAACACCAACCGACCAGCGAATGTGATTTGGGAAGATCTCGCCGGCCAACTGTGCACAGCAGCAACGGAAGCACTGGGCTAACTAAGCCGGCAAAACACTTCATTGACAAGCAAATATGGTGGTGGAACGAAGAAGTTCAGCTAGCAGTGAAAGAGAAGAAGCTAGCTTTCAAGAAGTGGCGCAAAACGCTCGCAGATCTGGATTACCAACAATACAGAAACTGCAAATCGGCATCGAAGCGAGTAGTAGCAGCGGTGAAATTAGCTCAATACGACCAACTGTATGTCGAACTGGACACCCAGAAGGTGCCAATAAGATCTATCGACTGGCAGAGGCGCGCCATCGTTCGACTCAGGATATTGTCAGGTCAAATGCATAAAGGATGAGAATCACAGCGCTCTCAGAGACCCGCCGCCATCCTTCAAGGCTGGAGCGACTACTTCTCTGGAATCTGCAACCAGGAATTTCCCCACCCACCTATTATTAGCGCTGAATACGTCATCGATCCGGTTCACCTATCACCATCACCGAAGTGGAACAAGCTATCAAGAGAATGAAGAATGGGAAAGCGACTGGCCGGACGATATCCCTGCTGAGGCCTGGAAGATCCTTGGCAGGCAGGGTGCTGCCCTCCTTACCCAACTCTTCAGCACCATCACGAGCACCGGTGAGGTCCCAGAAGCCTGGTCGACCAGCACGACGGATCCAATTTGGAAGGGTAAAGGGGCCGTGGCAGAATGCTCGAATTACAGGCCAATCCGGCTCCTGTGTCATGCGATGAAGATCTTTGAGCGAGTTTGGACACGAGGATTAGAAACATCGTCACCCTATCACCCAACCAATGCGGCTTCGTCAAAGGATGTGGCACTACGGACGCCATATTCGCGGCGAGGCTCCTGCTGGAGAGGCACAGAGAGAAGAACAAAGCTGTGCACGTGTCGTTCCTCGACCTTGAAAAGGCATTTGACAGGGTCCCCACGACCTCATCTGGCACTCGCTTCGATCCCATGGAGTCCCTGAAACCTACGTGCATTGGGTGCAACTCCTATACAAGAACGTCACCAGTGCAGTCAGGTGTGCAGTGGGCATATCACCGCCATTTCCCATCAGCGTTGGAGTGCACCAAGGATCGGCCCTGTCACCACTCCTGTTTATCCTGTGCATGGACACGATCACTGCCGACCTGCACACGCCCTGCCATGGTCAATTCTCTACGCGGATGACGTCCTCCTCTCAGATGAAGAGAGAGGAAAGTGGAAAGACAAACGCGCCTGTGGAAAGAACGTTTGGACGAAAACGGGATGAGGTTCAACATCAAAAGACGGAGTATATGGAGTGTGGCCCCAAACCAACGGTACCATCAGCATTTACGGAGAAGATGTGAAGAAAGTGACGGACTTTAAGTACCTGGGCGCCACCATCAGCTCAGATGGAAGCATCACGACTGATGTGAGGTCACGAGTCAATGCGGCATGGATGAAGGCAAGTCACCGGAGTCCTCTGTGATAGGAAAATGCCGGATAGGCTGAAGGGAAAAATTTACAAGACCATCGTCCGACCGGTGGCACTCTATGGATCCGAGTGCTGGCCAGCCACAACTGTACACGAACAAGCTCTCCACACCATGGAGATGAGGATGCTCAGATGGAGCCTCGGACTCACTCGATGGGATCGTGTCATGAACGAAGACGTTCGGAATCGACTTGGTGTGGCCCCATTGCGGACAAGATGCTTGAGGCAAGGCTTCGGTGGTACGGCCATGTGATGCGAAGTGAAGAGTCATCAGTGGCCAAGACTGCCATGCGTATTGAGCCAGAGGGCCGCCGTCCACGCGGACGTCCGAAGAAGCGATGGATGGATCGAATAAAGGAAGACATAAAGACGGTCAACGCATCCCGAAGATGCCCTGGACCGAGCCAAATGGAGAAGACAATGCCGAAAAGCGGACCCTGCGCCACAGCGGGAACAACGCTAGGAAGAAGATTACCTATTGGGTTTCACTCCCTCGTCGAGAAGGCCGCTCTCTTCCTTTTCTAAAGTTACATGCTAATTTCTTGATTCAAAATAAGCGCACAATTACACACTGAGATGCACTTACATATTCATGCATGAAGCACAATGGCACATTACCCTTCGGTATGTTAATAGACATGCGGATTGTACCTTCCAAAATTAACAATCGAATGCAAATATCCTGAAAGACAAAGGATTGGATCCTAGGGGGGAGTTATAAGGCGGCTCAGAAGCAGAGCTCAATGCCATTTCGAGAGGGAACTTGATGAGGTTGGACGCTCGACTCGTCGCTCTGCTGATCGCCCTTCAACCGCGAGACAACGCAGCCTGGCGAGCACAATTGCTGTGTCGACAGTTAGGCGACTTTGCGTCGGAGAGTTCGTGGCGACATCTTCAGACGGGTTCCAGACATCGATATACCGTGAATCTCCAAGTAAGTGTCTATTTTCGCGGATAAATTCTTAAACGTGTTCGTCGTCAAATTAGCGGGATTTTTTTTCTCTCGGTTAGACGCGAGTGTCGTTTTTGTTTTAGCAGAAACATCCTTGCGGCCGATTGCGTACTTTTGACTCGATAACACCGCTGCTGTTGCTACGCTCACATGGAACAGAGACGCTCTCCACAGCCCCACGCACACGGAGACAAGAAGCCATTCAATTGCTCTGTGTGTGGAAAGACATTTGCACACTTATCAACTCTTCAAACTCACCAGAGAACACACACGGGCGAGAAGCCATTCCTGTGCCCTGTGTGTGGGAAGACATTTGCACACTCATCAACTCTTCAAGATCATAAGAAAACACACACGGGCGAGAAGCCATTCCTGTGCTCTGTGTGTGGGAAGAAATTTGCACACTCATCAACCAGGAATAGGCATCAGAAGGTCCACAATGATAGGAAACTGAAATCAAAAGCTGAAATTCAAGGTGCTGCAATGAGTCCTGAAGAAGTTTCCACCTTCGATCCCATGCAGTGGATCGAGGATCAAACCGAGAGTCAGGGGTGACTGAAAAATATTGTTATGTGGTTATACCTATTAAGCCGTTTCGAGTACTTTTGTGTGTAATTTTAGTTTACAGTTTTTGTGAGTTTAATGACGTGCAGTGGTGGTTTGTAATGTTATGGGTTACTTGCCGAAGTGGTGTGATGAGCACTGGTTGTGAGAGGGTTCAATTGTAGTCGTTAAGTGTTCCTGTTGAGCTAAAGTTGGAATGCGTCTGTAGGTACATCTTTACTCAACATTTTAAACGATTTTTTCAAGTATATAGCTTTTTTGATTGGTNTTAATCGACTTTAGATAGCTGATTCAGGATGTACATTGATGACGCGTCGTTGGATATATGGCCTTGACTTCAACATGGACGCACAGTGAACAAATGTGGTGAATAATAAGGAATCAATGAAACTTTACGTTTGGTATTCCTGGAACGGAAATGGTTTGCATTGTACTGGAAATGTGTGAACATAGGACTTAATACATATTCCCTTCGAGTTTTGACGTAAAAATGATTGCAGATGAATAAAAACGTATTTTTAACAAATGTTTGTACGGTCTTTATTTTATAATGTTCCTAGAAAAACATGTTAAGAGAATTTCAGGTGGAGGATCTCCGTCACACAAGTGTGCCATTAATCGGCAGCATCTTGGCTGTCTACCCGATTAAACACGTGTTCCTTGAGGGGAAAGGTCCCCGTAGTTAATCGTTCATCAACGTACCAGTCCCTAATCCCGAAGTATGTCGGGGATAAACTGTACTCTATAACATGTAAACTGTAATACTATGAACGATAACGCTCAAATCTCAGCTCAGATAGGATCATCTCAATTATTTCCATAGCATGTTGGTGTCCCGTAAGAGGATAACGGCTTACCAGATTAACGCTCTCGATCGACGCCTTTGATATAGTCTTACATTGTTAACTCTCACACTGTGAACGTTAACAATTTGAACTCCAACAATATAATTTAAAAACATTAACGTATACATCTTCTTGGTTCTTTCGGTAAAGTCACGTAGAAGGGAAGTAATAAAATAATAAAAATAAAGAACCAAGAAGATGAATCCCTGCAGTCACGAAAGCTTTAAATCGAAAATTAACGTATACATTTGAAGAATATACAAATTACCGTAAACAAGTGTTAAAGTAAACTCCAAATTTGTGAACTCTAACAATATAACCTATGAGCTACTAGCAGTCGCCGCCCGCTTCGCGGCGGTGACAGCCTTCGAACATCTTACTTTCGTTTTCGATTAATGAAGACATTCTTGGCAAATGCTATCGCTTTCGCTTGTGATTTGCCTCCTAATTATTGGACTCAGTTTTCGAAAACCAACAAAATAGATGAGATGTCCTCAATTTTTCCAAGCTGCACAATTCACGGTTGCAGTCTGCTTTGAACAGCCAAATGAATCACAGTAAACAATTCGACCACAGCAGGACACTCAATCTCGAGCATCTGCGAAGCAACGATATGAGGGGCTAAGACCTGCAAGTTTATTCGAGTGTTGACGTTATTTTAGCTATATAGTTAAGTACATGTACGTGATAAGAATTCGTAGACATGGCAGGTGTCTTGTTCTCCTTAATCAACACAAATTATACCAAATTACGTCATAAATGAGTGTGAACTAATTCTTCGGTATTATTCGCTAAACACCGATGGCACTAACCTACACTAAGTTATGTTTAAACAAATTAAACTTCAGTCGCTCAAATCTCAACTCAGATAGGATCATCTCAATTATTTCCATAGACGTGTGGGTCCCACGAGAGCAGAGTCGGCGTGCAAACAGGCGGGCGGCAGTTGGAGCAGAAGCAGAAGTCGCTGCTTTGCCATCGAACGGGTTTCGTAGCTGCCGTAGTTGCTTCTGTTACTGTTATATACGCAGCATGCTGTGTCCCGTTATGGGATAACGTCTTTGATGAAAAACTCTGATCAAACCTACCAGATCAACGCCCTCGATCGACGCCTTTTGATATACTCTTACATTGTAAACTCTCACACTGTGAACTTTAACATTATGAACTTCAACAATGGTAACTTAAAAACATTCACATATACATTTGAAGAATCTACAAATTACTGAAACTAGTGTTATAGTAAACTCTAAATTTGTGAACTCTAACAATATAACCTATGAGCTATACATTATAACGCTATACAACAACATTATTAACTAGTGTTATAGATTAGAACAACCTACCTTGAAGTGTGATATTCGAATCGCATTCGAATTATTCGAATCACTCCGTGGTCCTCTTCGAATCACACTACGGTCGTAAGTATGTAACATGTATTAATGTAACATATCTGTTTGTGTAAGTATATGTGCATGTAACTGTATTTGTAATGTATGTAACAGTCTGTTTGTAGTAAGTAAATGTGCATGTAACTGTATGTATGTAGCAGTCTGTTTGTTGTAAGTATATGTGCATGTAATCTTAGTATACATGTAATGTAACTGTATGTAACATGTATGTATGTGTAGGGTTATTACGGGAGAAACGGCGGACAACAAACACAGGGCTGTCGGCACTCACATACACGGGGGTCACACCGACGTCCGCATCAGTTATTGCCCACGGCCCCAGCCCTCGGAGGCGATCCCTATAAAAGGTGGAACCCAAAGAGCTCGAGGCAGTTCGACACGAAGCTGACCAGTGAAGATCCAAGACTCGGAGATTAGGCCCTGGGACTCCCCGGTCTCGCCGTCCTTATAAGGGCCGAGCCGGGTAAGCCAGTGGCGCGGCCCAAGAGCTTCCAGACCGCTGCCCTTATCAGGGCAAGGCTGGTTAGCTGGTGCCGAGATCTGTGCTTGCCAGGGCCAGATCAGTCAGCCTCCCGTAGCCCAGTAGAGGAGGACTGGGGACAGGACAGAGGGCTTAGTACTAGGGTGGGTTTCCCATAGTACGGGTGAAGGGGCCGATACCCCTTCAACTATTGTATCTGTCCCGGAGTTAATAAACAGTGTGTCTCAACTTCCTCATCGTCTCCTCATCAACTTACTACATCTGGTGTTGGAAGTGGGCCAAGCATGGATACGAGACGGAAGACTCGTGCCCAAGACCCAGGAGAGGATGACGACGAGGAGGGGCAGTGCAAGACATCGCCGCCGACGTACCTGCACAACTGCTGCCGGCTCCGACATCGGCGGGGCCGTCGGAGAGGGCCGGGACGTCGACTGACGAGTTGGCGTTGGCTCACTCGCGGCTGGCGGAGCTCTTGTATGCAGCGGCCGCTATGCTGGAACAAATAACTCGCCTGGGGCCGGGAGGAGCGACGCGGCGGGAAGATGGACAACGCCCGCCAGAAACTCCCGCCTTTACAACAGCGGGGCGACTCGAAAATCCCGCCACGAAGACAGTAGGGGCGGAGGGAGGAGTCCCAGCTCGTCACGCGGGAGACGGTGCCCAGCCAGCAGCCGCCACGTCATCGGCGGAGGCGGGTCGCGGTGGCAGCCTATCAGGGGTTGTAACGTCACCACCAGCTGACGCCAGCACCGACCATACAGTACGGGGACGCGCTACGGATGCTGCAAGAGACGCTGCAAGAGGATCGGAGACGGAGCCGACATTCCAGCAACGCCTGCCGGCCCTGCAGGTATTTGTTGCAAGCGACGGCGATTGGGGGGGTTCCAGCGCCGGTTCTTGGCCCACCAAGAGATGGCAGGCTGGTCGGACAACGAGGCGCTGTGTGCTCTCCCGGCGTTATTGGACGGCGACGCCCTGGGCACCCTCACTGCTGCACCCAAGTCGGCACGCTCCACCATTCAGTCGGCGCTGCAGCTGCTGGCCACCGTTTATGGGCCGCCCTCCGATTGTCGCCAGCTCTTCTATGAACGGCAGAAGGGTGATAAGGAATCGCCACTCGCTTATCGCACGGCCCTGCTGTCATTGGCGAAAGACGCTTTCCCGCGTATGGATGAAGAGGGGATCGATGCGATGGTGGCCGAGAAAATTTTGCTGCTGGCTGACGATCTGGACTTCACCATCTTAGCGCAGGACGATGCGGATATGTCATCACTGCGGGCTGCAAGGCACATTCACGCCAATCTCATCTCCCAGCGGAGGAAGGCGAACAAAGCTGCTGCACGACACACCGTGGCGGCAACCTCTTCTGGAATGGAGGGAGCCTTCGCTGCGGATCGTTCTGCAGGATGGCGATCTGCCGAGCGACCGCTCGGGACGTTCCAAGCCACCGAGACCAGCCCAAGTCCTCTGGAACGCTCGTCATCTGCTATAATTGTGGCCTCCGGGGCCACGTGGCGTCCGGATGCCGGGCTCCTCGACAGCGCGGTGCGAGACCTGGAGCTGCGGACGGCCCTCCTCACAAGCCTTCGCAACATCCTCGGGCAAGTCATGGCACCCACATGTTCGGCCTGCACACACACCCACTTTCCTATCACATGGTCCGATACACAATTCTCGGGGGTTGGGTGCTGGTGCGTCGGGTCGCGGCATGTCGGGGAGGGCGCTCCAACCGGGCCAATGGTCCGAGTTGGCTCACCGAGTTGTGGCTGCATCAGCGGGTCGTCCGTTGTCGCGGGCATATTGACGGGGTGGAGGTACGGCTATTGGTCGATACGGGAGCTTCGGCAACTATCATTTCAGATTTGATTTATAATATCCTGCCCGTTCAGAGTCGCCCGTTGCTCCCTGTCGATATACCGTTTTACGCTGCGAATGGGGGCTCGTTGGGTATTATCGGTCAAATTCGAGCGCAAATTTCGATAGGGACATTAAACTATCTGGCCCGGTGTTCGTCTCCTCCTCGCTGGCTATTCCGTGCCTGTTGGGGACAGACTTTTTGGCCAAATTGCCCATCAAAATTCTGATTGACCAGCAATGCATCGAGCTTCCATCGGGCCGACGTATGACGTTCCTACCTGCCACCCCTGCCGTGCGTGTTGCCTGTGCTACGGTACAGGCGCTTGTTGCTCGGACGGTGCGTGTACCCCCGGGGCACAGATGTTGGTACCCCTGCGCTTGTGTCGACCGTTCGATAAAGGAGTCTCTGACCGGGGCGTTATTTTGGGACCATCTAGAGCCGGGGTGAGTGGGCCAGATCTGGTGACGGCCCAGACTATTGTTAAAGGGGATGGGGACCCGTTTATCGCGGTCCTCAATGTCGGGACACGGACGGCAGTGGTTTCGCAAGGTACCGTGTTCGCACATGCGGTTCCGGTACCTGCGGAAACGCCGATCATTGGCCAGGTGGCCACCGATTCTCAAACGCGATTAGCCTCAGACGCTGACGAGGTTTGGCTGGATGCGTTGTGTGCTGAGTCACCTGACCTGTCTGACGCACAACGTGCTAGATTACGCGCCTTATTGCGAGAATTTTCCGACGTCTTCAGTAAACACAAATACGATATCGGATGTACCAAATTGCTACGCCACCATATTGACACCGGTGACAACGCTCCTATCCGCCAAAATCCTTTTCGGTTAAGTCCCGCCGAAAAGGATCATGTCAAATCGGCTGTAGATGACATGTTGAAATCGGACATCATTTCTCCCTCGACCAGCCTTGGGTGCACCCATAGTGTTGGTCAAAAAGCACGACGGGTCCCTAAGGTTCTGCGTTGATTTCCGGCGATTAAATAAGATCTCGGTGGCCGATGCTTATCCGCTTCCTCGAATGGACGAATCGCTGGATGCCCTCGCGGGATCGCGATTCTTTTCCACTTTGGATTTGCTCTCAGGATTTTGGCAACTTCCTTGGACGACGAATCCAGGCCCAAAACAGCTTTCCGAACGCCGCACGGCCTCTTCCAATTCAATCGCTTACCCATGGGATTACACTCTGCTCCCGCGACGTTCCAGCGCCTGATGGAATTGGTCCTCGCTGGCTTGCAATGGGAGGTGTGTTTGATTTACCTGGATGACGTTATCGTATTCAGTAAGACGTTCGAGGAACACCTTGATAGGCTTCGGGCCGTCTTTCTCAAAATGCGCGCTGCTAATTTGAAATTCAAGCCACAAAAGTGCCATTTGCTGCGCGAATCTGTTAAATATTTGGGTCACATCGTCGGCCGGTCAGGTATCTCAACCGATCCCGCCAAAACGCGTTGTGTCAGCTCCTGGCCTATTCCCACCTCGGTGGGGGAGGTTAGAAGCTTCATCGGCTTTGCTTCATATTACCGCCGGTTTGTTGCGGACTTTGCTTCCATCGCTAAGCCACTACATGCCTTGACGTCAAAAGGGGTCAAATTTCATTGGGGCCGGTGGAGAACGCCGCTTTTGTCTCTCTTCGGGATGCCCTGGTGGGGGCCCCGCCGTTAAGCTACCCCGATTTTTCCATGCCGTTCGTGCTCGACACGGACGCAAGCAATACCGGGATTGGAGGCGTGCTGTCACAAATTGTGGGTGGCGTGGAGCGCGTTGTGGCTTATGGTAGTAGAGTACTGTCCCCGGCCGAGCAGCGGTACTGCGTCACCCGCCGCGAACTGTTGGCTATCGTGTTCTTTATCCAACAGTACCGGCCATATCTGTACGGCCGGCATTTCACCGTCCGTACAGATCATGCAGCGTTGCAGTATGCCCTACGAATTAACCAGCCATCGGGGCAGTTGTCCCGATGGCTCGAGATCATGCAGGATTTCGATTTTGAGACAACTTACCGGAAGGGGATTCGCCACACCAACGCCGATGCCCTATCACGCCTGCCGATCGCCCCGGATTGCACTTGTTTCTTGGGTTCGGGCCGTTGCAAATCGGCAAGTGACGGCCGGGATCGGGTTCTTGCGGCCGCAGTTGATACTCCTTCGGACGCTGGTCCTATTTCGGAGGGTGGGAGTGATTCCCTACTTGGCTTGTCAAGTACTGAGTGGGTCGCCTCCAAATGGAGGATGCGACCCTCCTGGCGCTACGACGTCGCGCGGAAGGATCAGGTCAAGGGAAGTCGGGCGTTGACTCATGGGGTGGTGCCAGGGCTTACTCATGCATTGGGACGGGACGATCCGCCGTCACAGGCTGGTGGTGCCTTCCACGTTGAGGGGTAGGGCTGTATGGGCTGCTCATGAACGGCTCCTGCACCTGGGTACCTTCAAAACACTTGCCATGCTCCAGCTTAATTACTTTTGGCCGGGCATGGCAAGAGACGTGGACGATCTGCTGCGGTCCTGTACCCAGTGTGCACAACGGAAGCCGCCGGCGAAGGGAGCCAGTCCACCGCTCCAGTCCATTTCGGTCACCCGGTTAACGAGCTGGTCGCCCTTGATATTTTGGGACCGTTTCCTTCCACGCCGAGGGGTAATAAGTACCTGCTGGTTGGCGTGGAATATTTCACGCGATGGCCTATGGCTTGGCCCCTCGCCAACCAGTCCGCAGCGGCCGTTGCGGAGGCTTTTGTTCAGGGCTACGTCCTCGACAAGGGCGCTCCGGAACGGTTGTTGACCGATCAGGGAAAGAATTTCACTAGTACCCTTTTACACGAGGTATGTGGCCTTCTGGGTACAAAGAAAATTCGTACCTCGCCTTACCATCCACAAACGGATGGGATGGTGGAACGCTTGCATAGGACTCTTACGTCCATGCTATCCCACCAGGTATCTGAGTCCCAAAACGATTGGGATCTACGGATCGGGGAGTCCTGGCGGCATACAGGATGGCTCCTCACGCGGCGACCGGTTTCTCGCCATTTTTTTTATGTATGGTCGCGAGGTTGACCCGCCTGTCGCGACTCAGCTGACGATTGCCGCGCCTCATGCTAAGTCGAAAATCGCCGACCATGTTAAATTTATCATCCTTCGCTTGGCGGAGGCACGGCAGGCGGCCATGCAAAACTCTGACTCTCGCCAGAAACAAAACGAGAGATTGCGATCGCGCCGGACTCACACGCACGAATGGCACCCGGGCGACCGAGCATGGTTGCACTGCCCCCAGGTGCCATTGGCCACCTCGGCTAAGTTGTTGCGACCATGGAGGGGCCCCGTAGAAATTGTGCAGGTTGTGCGGCCTCAATGTGTGCGCATTGAGTGGGGAAGCGTCGGTGGTTTGTGCACCCTTCACGGTTAAAGCCATTTTTTGCTCCGCACGCTTCCTCCCACGTAAATGGCCGAACATGTGGGGAGTCCTCTGACTCCGGGAGGGCGGGGTCGCCGCCAGCCTCTGATCTGCTAATGACTGTCCCGTCTCAGGAGCCCCAGGACTGAAGCCCTCTTGGCTGCCAGCCTCCCCGTGGGGGTCGGCGCTGGCACGTCCGGGAAACCGGACGACCAGGCACCTGCTGATGCGACACCTGCCACCGACTCTACCAAGCCGGCCCCTTGTGACGGGCCCGCTGCACGGACTCGCGCCAAAACGCGCCAGTTGTTATGATTAGCTTTCCGCGCGTGTTCCGTTGCTGCGGAACCCGCTCATTGTATATATGTTTTTTGATGGTTGTATGTGTGTGTAATAACGATGAACGCGCTATCTGCTTGTTGCTTGCTGTCAAAATAAGTGTGTGCGTGTGTTGGAAATGAACGGAGAGTCTGCTGTGGTTGCTGAGTGTCAAAGGGTGTGTGTGCGCTGCTGTGTGGAGTTGTTATCTTGATGGTGAAGTTAATTATTAACGTGGGAGTGTCGGGTATCCTGTGCTGTACCATCTCGTGGTTACCGTGCGCGATGGGCTTAATTGAAAAAAAAAATTGTGGTGTATTGTGCAGCGAGGTGCTGTGTGCGATGCGGTCGTTGCATGAGAGAGAATAATTGTGTTGTTGCTGCAAAGTTACGACAGGATTAATGGTGTGTTGGTCGCCTGCAGATCTGCTTGCTATTGTGCTTAAATGTACGCGTGTGATCGCGATATGCTGATTGCATGTGCTGTTATACCGTTCTGTATATGTGTTGCGTTTTTGGGTGGGGGTTTTTTTTTATATAAGGAACCATCGGTTGATGTTACGCTTGTTCTTGTAATTGTTACTGTTACGAGGCACACGTGTATTGACGGTGTTAATCTTTATTCTTGGGGGTTGAGGGATTGTTGCAGCCGGGACGGCTGCGAGCTGTACAGGGGGGGGTGATGTAGGGGTTATTACGGGAGAAACGGCGGACAACAAACACAGGGCTGTCGGCACTCACATACACGGGTGGTCACACCGACGTCCGCATCAGTTATTGCCCACGCCCCCAGCCCTCGGAGGCGATCCCTATAAAAGGTGGAGACCCAAAGAGCTCGAGTTCAGTTCGACACGAAGCTGACCAGTGAAGATCCAAGACTCGGAGATTAGGCCCTGGGACTCCCCGGTCTCGCCGTCCTTATAAGGGCCGAGCCGGGTAAGCCAGTGGCGCGGCCCAAGAGCTTCCAGACCGCTGCCCTTATCAGGGCAAGGCTGGTTAGCTGGTGCCGAGATCTGTGCTTGCCAGGGCCAGATCAGTCAGCCTCCCGTAGCCCTGTAGAGGAGGACTGGGGGACAGGACAGAGGGCTTAGGACTAGGGTGGGTTTCCCATAGTACGGGTGAAGGGGCCGATACCCCTTCAACTATTGTACCTGTCCCGGAGTTAATAAACAGAGTGTGCCTCCACTTCGACATCGTCTCCTCGAACTTACTACACATTCATCACATCTTCAGCGTCACCAGAGAACACACACGGGCGAGAAGCCGTTCCTGTGCCCTGTGTGTGGGAAGACATTTGCACAGTCATCACATCTTCAGAGTCACCAGAGAACACACACGGGCGAGAAGCCGTTTCTGTGCTCTGTGTGTGGGAAGACATTTGCACACTCATCACATCTTCAGAGTCACCAGAGAATACAAACCGGCGAGAAGCCATTCCTGTGCCCTGTGTGTGGAAAGGCATTTGCACACTCGTCAACTTGTCAAGACCATCAGAGAACACATACGGGCAAGAAGCCATTCCTGTGCTCTGTGTGTAGGAAGACATTTGCAAAGTCATCACATCTTCAAAGTCACCAGAGAACACACACGGGTGAGAAGCCATTCTTGTGCTCTGTGTGTGGGAAGGCATTTGCACGGTCATCAACCATGAACATGCATCAGAAGGTCCACAATGATAGGAAACTGAAATCAAAAGCTGAAATTCAAGGTGCTGCAATTGGTCCTGTAGAAGTTTCCACATTCGATCCCATGCAGTTGGATCCCGAGAGGTGGCTGGATGTAATGGAGTGGCTCGGGGATCAAACCGAGAGCTCGGGATGACTGAAAAAATATTACGTCAGGTGGTTATACCTTTTAAGCCGTATCGAGTACTTTTGTGCGTAATTTTGACCATTTTTTTATTGTTTGTGAGAGTTTCGTGACGTACACAGTGGTGATTTGTAATGTTATGGGATTACTTGCCGAAGTGGTGTGATGAGCACTGGTTGTGAGAGGGTTCAATTGTAGTCGTTAGGTGTTCCTGTTGAGCTAAAGTTGGAATGCGTCCGTAGGTTTTGTCAAGTATATAGCTGTTTTTAATTGGTATTAATCGACTTTAGATCGCCGATTTCAGGATGTACATTGATGACGCGTTCGTTGGATATATGGCCTTGACTTTAACATAGACGCACAGTGAAAAAATGTGGTGATCTAATAAGGATATCATGGGGAATGATACTTTAACTCTTTGGTATTCCTGGAACGGAAATGGTTTGCATTGTACTGGAAATGTAATAAATATTCCCTTCGAGTTTTGACGTAAAAATGATTGCAGATGAATAAAAACGTATTTTAAACAAATGTTCTTTATGTTATAATGTTCCTAGCAAAAACATGTTAAGAGAGTTTCAGGTGGAGGCTGTCTACCCGATTAACACGTGTTCCTTGAGGGGAAAGGTCCCAGTAGTTAATCGTTCATCAACCTACCAGTCACTAATCCCGAAGTATGTCGGGGATAAACTGTACTCTATAACATGTAAACTGTAATACTATAAACGAAAACACTAAACATTAAACGATTATAAACTAGTGTTTTAATTTATAACCATATAAAAGGAGGTAAGGTATCATAATATC
>WFAB01003249.1:7500-19141 GCA_018977245.1 Lethenteron camtschaticum | reverse complement strand
CATCATCATCACCATCATCACCATCTCACCATCATCACCATCATCACCATCATCACCATCATCACCATCATCACCATCAATCACCATCATCACCATCACCACCACATCCCATCACCACCATCATCATCATCCACCATCACCACCACCATCACCATCACCACCATCATCATCATCACCATCATCACACCCATCATCACCATCACCACCATCATCACTCACCATCACCACCCATCACCATCAATCACCACCATCACCACCATCACCACCATCACCATCACATCACCATCATCACCATCACCATCACCCATCACTATCATTCACAATCACTACCACCACCATTACCACCATCATCATCACCATCACCACCATCATCATCACCATCACCACTATCATCACCATCACCACCACCACCATCATAACCATCATCATCATCACCACCACCACCACCATCATCACCATCACCACCACCATCACCACCATCATCATCATCTACACCATCACCATCATCACCCATCACCACCATCACCACCATCATCATCATCACCATCACCACCATCACTATCATCACAATCACTAACCACCACCATTACCACCATCATCATCACCCATCACCACCATCATCACCATCACCACCACCACCATCATAACCATCATCATCATCACCATCACCACCATCACCACCATCATCATCATCACCATCACCACCATCACTATCATCACAATCACTACCACCACCATTACCACCATCATCATCACCATCACCACCATCATCACCATCACCACCACCACCATCATAACCATCATCAATCATCACCATCACCACCATCACCACCATCACCACCATCACCATCACCACCATCACCATCATCACAATCACTACCACCACCATTACCACCATCATCATTACCATCACCACCATCATCATCATCATCACCATCATAACCATCATCATCACCACCACCACCACCATCATCACCACCACCATCACCATCACCACCACCATCATCACCACCATCATCACCATCACCACCACCACCACCATCATCACCACCACCATCACCACCATCACTACCATCACCACCACCATCACCACCATCACCACCACCATCACCACCACAATCATCATCACTATCACCATCACTATCATCACCACCACCATCACCCCCATCACCATCACCACGTGTGTGTTTGTGTGTGTATCTGTATCGACACGTGTGTGTATGGTGGTAGTGTGTGTGTGTGGTGGTAGTGTGTGGTGGTAGTGTGTGGTGGTGGTGGTGGTGGTGGTGGTGTGAGTGGTGGTGGTGGTGGTAGTGTGGGTGGGTGATGGTGGTAGTGTGTGTGGTGGTGGTGGTAGTGTGGGTGGTGGTGGTGGTAGTGTGCATGGTGGTGGTAGTGTGGGTGGTGGTGGTGGTGTGGGTGGTGGTGGTGGTGTGAGTGGTGGTGGTGGTGGTGGTGGTGGTGAGTGTGGTGACTGTGGTGGTGGTGAGTGTGGTGGTGGTGTGTGTGGTGGTGGTGGTAGTGGTGGTGGTGGTGTGTGTGGTGGTGGTGTGTGTGGTGGTGGTGTGTGTGGTAGTGTGTGTGGTGGTGGTAGTGTGTGTGGTGGTGGTGGTGGTGGTGGTAGTGTGTGTGGTGGTGGTGGTGGTGGTGTGGGTGGTGGTAGTGTGAGTGGTGGTGGTGTGTGTGGTGGTGGTGGTGGTGTGAGTGGTAGTGGTGGTGTGGGTGGTGGTGGTGATGGTGGTAGTGTGAGTGGTGGTGGTGGTGGTGATGGTGGTAGTGTGGGTGGGTGATGGTGGTAGTGTGGGTGGTGGTGGTGTGTGTGGTGTGTGTGGTGGTGGTGGTGGAAGTGGTGGTGGTGGTGGTGGTGTTAGTGTGGGTGGTGGTGGTGGTGGTGGTGGTGGTGGTGTGGGTGGTGGTGGTGGTGGTGTGGGTGGTGGTGGTAGTGTGTGGTGGTAGTGGTGGTGGTGGTAGTGTGTGTGGTGGTGGTGGTGGTAGTGGTGGTGGTGGTAGTGTGTGGTGGTGGTGGTGGTGGTAGTGGTGGTGGTGGTAGTGTGTGTGGTGGTGGTAGTGTGTGTGGTGGTGGTAGTGTGGGTGGTAGTGGTAGTGTGGGTGGTGGTGGTGGTGGTAGTGTGTGTGGTGGTGGTGTGTGTGGTGGTGGTGTGTGTGGTGGTGGTAGTGTGGGTGGTGGTGGTGAGTGTGGTGACTGTGGTGGTGGTGAGTGTGGTGGTGGTGGGGAGTGTGGTGGTGAGTGTGTGTGGTGGTGGTGTGTGTGGTAGTGTGTGTGGTGGTGGTAGTGGTGGTGGTAGTGTGGGTGGTGGTGGTGTGTGTGGTAGTGTGTGTGTGGTAGTGTGTGTGGTAGTGTGTGTGTGGTAGTGTGGGTGGTGGTGGTAGTGGTGGTGGTGGTAGTGGTGGTGGTGTGGGTGGTGGTGGTGGTGGTGTGGGTGGTGGTGGTGGTGGTGGTGGTGTGGGTGGTGGTGGTGGTGGTGTGGGTGGTGGTGGTGGTGTGGGTGGTGGTGGTAGTGTGGGTGGTGGTGGTAGTGAGTGGCTGAGTGAGTGGCTGAGTGAGTGGCTGAGTGAGTGGCTGAGTGAGTGGCTGAGTGAGTGGCTGAGTGAGTGGCTGAGTGAGTGAGTGAGTGGCTGAGTGAGTGAGTGGCTGAGTGAGTGGCTGAGTGAGTGGGTGAGTGGCTGAGTGAGTGGGTGAGTGGCTGAGTGAGTGGGTGAGTGGCTGAGTGAGTGCTGAGTGAGTGGGTGAGTGGCTGAGTGAGTGAGTGAGTGGCTGAGTGAGTGAGTGGCTGAGTGAGTGGCTGAGTGAGTGGCTGAGTGAGTGGCTGAGTGAGTGGCTGAGTGGCTGAGTGAGTGGCTGAGTGAGTGAGTGAGTGGCTGAGTGAGTGAGTGGCTGAGTGAGTGGCTGAGTGAGTGGCTGAGTGGCTGAGTGAGTGGCTGAGTGAGTGAGTGAGTGGCTGAGTGAGTGAGTGGCTGAGTGAGTGGCTGAGTGAGTGGCTGAGTGGCTGAGTGAGTGGCTGAGTGAGTGAGTGAGTGGCTGAGTGAGTGAGTGGCTGAGTGAGTGGCTGAGTGAGTGGCTGAGTGGCTGAGTGAGTGGCTGAGTGAGTGAGTGAGTGGCTGAGTGAGTGAGTGGCTGAGTGAGTGGCTGAGTGAGTGGCTGAGTGAGTGAGTGAGTGGCTGAGTGAGTGAGTGAGTGGCTGAGTGAGTGAGTGGCTGAGTGAGTGGCTGAGTGAGTGGCTGAGTGAGTGAGTGAGTGGCTGAGTGAGTGAGTGAGTGGTGAGTGGGTGAGTGGTGTTGTTGGTGGCGAGTCGTGAAGACAAAGGTGGACGCGAGGGGTTGTCCACCTGGGCCTGCACAGCGAGGTGGAAGGCGCCCTTCTTGAACGGGAGCATCGGGGCGAGTGAGTGGTGAGTGGTGAGTGAGTGGCGAGTGAGTGGCTGAGTGAGTGAGTGAGTGGCTGAGTGTCTGAGTGAGTGGCTGAGTGGGTGAGTGAGTGGCTGAGTGTCTGAGTGAGTGGCTGAGTGGGTGAGTGAGTGGCTGAGTGAGTGAGTGAGTGGTGAGTGAGTGGTGAGTGAGTGGTGAGTGAGTGAGTGGCTGAGTGAGTGAGTAGCTGAGTGAGTGGTGAGTGAGTGAGTGAGTAGTGAGTGAGTGGTGAGTGAGTGGTGAATGAGTGAGTGAGTAGCTGAGTGAGTGGTGAGTGAGTGAGTGGCTGAGTGAGTGAGTAGCTGAGTGAGTGGTGAGTGAGTGAGTGAGTGGTGAGTGAGTGAGTGGTGAGTGAGTGAGTGAGTGGTGAGTGAGTGAGTGGTGAGTGAGTGAGTGAGTGGCTGAGCGAGTGGCTGAGTGAGTGGGTGAGCGAGTGGTGGTGGTGGTAGTGTTGGTGATGAGTAGGGAAGACAAAGGTGGACGTGAGGGGTTGTCCACCTGGGCCTGCACAGCGAGGTGGAAGGCGCCCTTCTTGAACGGGAGCATCGGGGCGAGTGAGTGGTGAGTGAGTGAGTGAGTGGTGAGTGAGTGAGTGAGTGGTGAGTGAGTGAGTGAGTGGCTGAGTGAGTGACCGAGTGGCTGAGTGAGTAGCTGAGTGAGTGGGCGAGTGGTGTTGGTGGTGAGTAGGGAAGACAAAGGTGGACGCGAGGGGTTGTCCACCTGGGCCTGCACAGCGAGGTGGAACGCGCCCTTCTTGAACGGGAGCATCGGGGCGCCATGGCTGCGAGTCCCCTCGGGAAACACCCAAACGTTGATCTGTAGCAGAGACACAGAGACACACAGAGACACACAGAGACACACAGAGAGACACAGAGACACGGAGAGACACAGAGAGACACAGAGAGACACAGAGACACAGAGAGACACACAGAGACACAGTGAGACAGAGAGAGACACAGAGACACAGTGAGACACAGAGACACACACAGAGACACAGAGACACGGAGACACAGAGACACACAGAGACACACAGAGACACAGTGAGACACAGTGAGACACAGAGACACAGTGAGACAGAGAGAGACACAGAGACACAGTGAGACACAGAGACACAGTGAGACACAGAGACACAGTGAGACACAGAGACACAGTGAGACACAGAGACACAGTGAGACACAGTGAGACACAGAGACACAGTGAGACAGAGAGAGACACAGAGACACAGAGAGACACACAGAGACACAGTGAGACAGAGAGAGACACAGAGACACAGTGAGACACAGAGACACACACAGAGACACAGAGACACACAAAGACATAGAGAGAGACATAAAGAGAGACACAGAGAGACAGAGACAGAGAGACACACAGAGAGACACACACAGAGACACACACAGAGACACACACAGAGACACACACAGAGAGACACAGAGAGACACACACAGTGAGACACACACAGAGACACACACAGAGACACACACAGAGACACACACAGAGACTCAGTGAGACAGAGGGAGACACAGAGACACAGTGAGACACAGAGAGAGAGACACATAGAGACACTGTGTGTCTCTGTGTGTCTCTCTCTCTGTCTCTGTGTCTCTCTCTGTATCTCTGTGTGTCTCTCTCTCTCACTCTCTCTACGTGTGTCTCTGTGTGTCTCTCTGTGTGTGTCTCTGTGTGTGTCTCTGTGTGTGTCTCTGTGTGTGTCTCTGTGTGTCTTTGTGTGTGTCTCTGTGTGTCTCTGTGTGTGTCTCTGTGTGTCTCTCTCTCTCTCTGTGTCTCTCTCTGTGTGTGTGTCTCTCTCTCTCTCTGTGTGTCTCTCTCTCTGTGTGTCTCTCTCTGTGTGTGTCTCTCTCTGTCTCTCTGTGTGTGTCTCTCTCTGTCTCTCTGTGTGTGTCTCTCTCTGTGTGTGTCTCTCTCTCTCTCTCTCACCCCGCGCTCTCTCATGACGGAGGCGACTGCCCCATGGTGTGCTTGGCATGCTGTGTCTCTGTGTGTGTCTCTCTCTGTGTCTCTCTCTGTGTCTCTCTCTCTCTCTCACCCCGCGCTCTCTCATGACGGAGGCGACTGCCCCCATGGTGTGCTTGGCATGCTGCGTCCGCTGGCGGTCGATGAAGAAGACGCCGCAGAGCCAGGCGATCGCTCCGAACGGTCCCACAAAGAGCAGCTCCCGCTTCGCGATGGGAGCACAGCGCTCCGGGAGGCACTCCATGAGGCCTGGGGAGAGAGACACAGAGATACAGTTAGAAAGAGAGACACACAGAGAGAGAGAGAGAGACACAGAGAGAGACACAGAGAGAGACACACAGAGACACAGATGGGAGCACAGCGCTCCGGGAGGCATTCCATGAGGCCTGGGGAGAGACACAGAGAGATAGTTAGAGAGAGAGAGAGAGATAGAGAGAGAGTTAGAGAGATAGTGAGATAGTTAGAGAGATAGAGAGATAGTGAGATAGTGAGACAGAGAGAGACAGAGAGAGATAGTTAGAGAGTTAGTGAGACAGAGAGAGACACAGATAGATAGTTAGAGAGAGAGAGAGTTAGAGAGATAGTTAGATAGTTAGAGAGATAGTTAGAGAATTAGTGAGACAGAGAGAGACACAGAGAGATAGTTAGATAGTTAGAGAGTTAGTGAGACAGAGAGAGACACAGAGAGATAGTTAGAGAGAGAGAGAGTTAGAGAGATAGTTAGATAGTTAGAGAGTTAGTGAGACAGAGAGAGACACAGATAGATAGTTAGAGAGAGAGAGAGTTAGAGAGATAGTTAGATAGTTAGAGAGATAGTGAGACAGAGAGAGACACAGAGAGATAGTTAGATAGTTAGAGAGTTAGTGAGACAGAGAGAGACACAGAGAGATAGTTAGATAGTTAGAGAGTTAGTGAGACAGAGAGAGACACAGAGAGATAGTTAGATAGTTAGAGAGTTAGTGAGACAGAGAGAGACACAGAGAGATAGTTAGATAGTTAGAGAGTTAGAGAGAGAGAGACACACACACAGAGAGAGACACAGAGAGAAATAGTTAGAGAGTTAGAGAGATAGTGAGATAGTTAGAGAGTTAGAGAGATAGTGAGATAGTTAGAGAGACACAGAGAGAGAGAGAGAGACACACACAGAGAGACACACACAGAGAGAGACACACACACAGAGAGAGACACACACAGAGAGACACACACACACAGAGAGACACACACAGAGAGACACACACACAGAGAGAAAAAGACTTTTGACTTTTTAAAAAACTTTTATTGCCGTGCCAACAAAATGTGCTGCAGCCGCTTTGCATTTCAGGTGATACTCCACCACATTCGGCCGGGGCCCAATGAAGGAAAAACACGAGGAGAAAACCCGAGCGAAAACCGGGGGAAAAACCTCGTCCCGCGCCGCTTTGCATTCTAGGTTCCTGGACGCCGACCGTGACCCTCCGCCACATACGGCCGGGGTCCAACAAAGGAAGAGCACAAGGAAAAAAGGGCCGGGCAAAAATAAAACATCGACAAAAAGGATTTAACAAGTAAAACCCGTAAAAACAAAGTGTTTCACTCTAAATCCTTGATATGCGTGGCAGCGGCTAGTAGTCCTCTCGTCCTCTGGCTTGAGATGGCTGCCACATATGGGTCAGATGATTGTTGTGCCAGTATTAAGCAATTGGTAATTAAATATTTAATTTGTTTTCCCTAAACAGTGTAACATTTTGAAAGAAAAAAATTTCACGAACATTAATTGTCTCGCACAACGAGTCTGTGTGCAAAATGTCAGCTCGATTGGGTCACGGGAAGTGGGTTAAAAAGCGAGTGAAAGATTTGCACGGTCCTAAGCAAGCAAGCGAACTAAATATAAAGGATTTAAAGATATATTCGCCTGTGGAGGACACGGGGATCGCTCCCGCGACCTTTGGCATGGGAAGCGAGGGCGCTACCAACTGCGCTACTCCGCCATGGCCGGTGGAGGGGTTACGCTCTGGACTCTTACACTCTGACGTTCAGCCAAAGCCAAGAATGAGTTCTATTTGAATATATGTAAAAAAAAAAAATTTTTGCCTAAAAAGTGTAAAATTTTGGGAATTTTTTTTCACGAACATCAATTGTCGCGCACAACGAGTCTGTGTGCAAAATGTCAGCTCGATTGGATCACGGGAAGTGGGTTAAAAAACGAGCGAAAGATTTGCACGGTCCTAAGCAAGCAAGCAAGCAATCGAACTTTGTCCGGTTCTCGCCGCCCACGCGCTCGCCGTCCGTCGAGGTCCTTCGAAGAGCAGTTCACCCCGTGGGGCACGCCGGGCCGTGTGCGCTCCCATTTGTCGCTTCTGAGTGACGCAGGCCGCGTCAGCGCGCGAGAGCGGCGCGCTGACGACAATCGCCCGCGCGGGCGGAGACCCTCGCGTGCCTGCAGTGTCCGCGCTGTGCACGCGGCTTGTCGCGGCTGAGGGGCCGTCGGATTCGCAGCATCAGAGGCCTTGACCGGCCCCCCACTTTTCCTGGAAGGCCGCGTGCTCCCCCCCCCCCCCCCATTCGCGCGTGGTATTCGTGTTCCAGCTCGACTCTGGCCGCCAGCAGACCGCGCGTCATTGCCGCTGCTGGGCAGCTCTCGCGCTCAGCGGTTTCTCCACCTTGCAACTTCTTTTTGCGTGTCTTGTATACGGACATCTTGGCCTGCGCCAGCACGAAGTTGGCCAAAACGTGGCGCTTGTCCAGCCCGCGGAGCACTCCGCACACCAAGCTG
The DNA here is from genome assembly GCA_018977245.1 of Lethenteron camtschaticum. Classification (NCBI taxonomy): domain Eukaryota; kingdom Metazoa; phylum Chordata; class Hyperoartia; order Petromyzontiformes; family Petromyzontidae; genus Lethenteron; species Lethenteron camtschaticum. The sequence goes on along the minus strand of WFAB01003249.1, from coordinate 10,992 downwards.
CTCCTGAAGAAGGGCACGTTAAGTTTGCCGAAGATGGCTCCCGGCATCCTGAAGAGCGGTGCCAGCCTCCGACACCCCGAATATTGGTGTGCGAGGTCCTCCTCTTCCGTCACAGAAGGCGCATGACGCGGACGCTCCTGGGTCAATCTTGCGGACCCACGCTGCTGAGGGCAGCGCCCACTGGGCCAGGTCTCCCCACTGGAGGTCTCCGCTTATTTTCGCCACCGGGAGCTTTGTAGAATTCTCTTCGCTGCGAGGTGACGTCCAACAGTGGGGAGAAGCGGTCATTCCACTTTGTGCGCGGCACATTGTCGAGGGCTCGACGGTGCAGCGTCTTCGCACAGCAGCTGTAAACAGCCGCAATCCTGCGTCACTCCGTTCCGGGGGGGGCTGGACGCAGGCGACACGTAGCTCCGGGAAGGCAGGGAGAAGAGGCTGGGCCGAGTCGGTGCCGTCCGGCGCGTGCAGCTGCAGGTCTTTCGCCGTCTTGAGTAGCGCTCGCAGTACTTGTCCCCCGGCTATCATAGTGCGGAGACCTGCGGCGCGGCTTATTGCAGCCGCGCTCTTCCACCTTCGACGGCCGTCGTGGCTCTCCACCAGGCCGCCCACTGTTTTTATGCCGGCTTTGATAAAACGGAAGGCCATTGTTTTTTCACTTCTCGTCTCCCCAAAGAGGTCGCTGAAAAACAAAAGCTCCGTTAGAAAGGCGGTCATGCCGCGGACAGGGTTCCTCCTCACCCGCTCCAGGCTTCGCCACGGCTCGCTCAGATTTTGGTAGTACGCCGGTAGTCCGCTGCAAGTCGACCAGGCCGAGGCTCATGAGGAGCAATTCCCTTCCGTACCCCATTTGTCGCCCGGCGCGCCTCAGCAGAGCGAGGGCCAGCGTCTTCCACGGTGCCTCCTCCTGGTCGTACAGCATTGCCTTCGCCGTTTGGAGTCGGAAGCACATGACCCTAGCGGCTACGTCCACCAAGCCTTGTCCGCCTTCATGCCTCGGCAGGTGAAGGACGCCGGGGCTTGAGCCAATGTTTTCCGGCCCAAACGAAGGCGATGAGCGCTCTATTAACTTTGTTTACCAACCACTCTGGCGGGGGGAGGGCTTTCATCCTATGCCAGAGCACGGCAGCGGCCAGGTTGTTGGTGATTAGCGTCCTGCCTCTGAAGGAGAGCTGCGCACGGAGGTGCTCCCACGATTTCAGCTTGCCTTCGAGCTTGGCGCTCAGCTCCTCCCAGTTTTTCCGGACTGTCGGGCCATCGCCCAGGTGTACCCCGAGGTACAGAGTCCCAGCGTCCCACCACTGCACTCTGCCCGGGAGAGATACGGGTTGCGTGGTGTTGCATGGCCCTATTCGCAGCGCCGTGCATTTTTGCCAGTTCACCTTCGCACCGGCAGCATCCTCGTAGCTCTTCACTGCATGCGCAGCGCGATGACGTCCTCGCTGTCGTCGGCGTATGCCGAGAGTTTTAGGTTCGCTCCGTCGGGACCCGGGAAACTGAGTCCAGGCAAGGTGGTTTTCAGCCTCCTGAGGAACGGCTCCAGGGACAGCGCGTACAGTAACCCCAAGAGGGGGCATCCCTGCCTCACTCCCCTCGTCACCGGGAAGGGGCGACCCAGGCGTTGGTTTATTTTGATCGTGCTGTGTATGTCGGCGTATAAAAGTTTGACTTGTGCCGTAAAAAAAGGTCCGAAGCCAACGGAAGATAAAAGCTTTTCTAGGTAGCCGTGGTCCACCCTGTCGAAAGCTTTCTCTTGGTCCATAAAAAGAAGTCCCGAGTTTGCGCGATGTATTCTGGCTAGGGATATGACGTCCCGGACCGCGCCTATGCTGTTGTGAACGGTGCGGCCGGGAATACAGTAAGTTTGTTCTTGGCCGATGACGCCTCCCGCCACGGTTTTAAAACGATTGGCTATCGCCTTGGCAATTATTTTATAGTCCGTACACAAGAGGGACACCGGCCGCCAGTTTTCTATCCTGCGTAGGTCTCCTTTCTTGGGCAGCAGTACCACTACTGCCCGCCTGCAGCTGACCGGCAGCTTTCAGCACCTCCAGCAGGCAAGGACCAAGTACGTCCCAAAAGGCCTCGTAAAATTCTACCGGGAGCTCGTCGATGCCTGGGGATTTCCCCCTGGGCAGCCCTGCCATCGCGACCCGCAGCTCCTCCAGGGTGATGGGACCCTCCAGTTTCTCCGTGTCTTCTTTCTCCAGAGTGGGACTTCCTTCTAGGAGGTCGGCTGCTCCCGGTAGCGTGGTTCCGCTCTGGAGCAGTCGCGAGGAGAAGCGCGTGGCTGTCTCCCTGACCTCCTCCTCGGCGGTCGTGATTCCGCCCTCTTCTGCCATCAGACTGGAGATAATGTTGTTGCTGTTTTTGTTGGTGCTGTTGTTGTTGTGAAATTGAAAAAAATACTTGAAGGGCGAGTCCATCTGTTCGAGGTGTCGCATTTTCTTCCTCGCAAAGGGGTCGTGACGGCCCTGAACAGTCTCCGCCTTCCGAGCAGCCGAGACGACCGACCCTCGTCACCCTGCGCTTCTCCGCTGGACCCTGCGTCCGCCTCCAGCTGCAGCAGCTCCTTCTCCAGATGTCGTAGCGCGTCACGCTTGGCGACGGCACGTTGGCTGCGAGCTGCGCGGAGAGCGCTCTCGCTTGCGCTTTGGTGGCTTCCCACCGTTGTGGGCTGGGGGTGGAGGGGTCTCCGGCCTTCCCCCAGTGCCGCCAACAGGCCCCGAAAGGCGTCTTGAACTCTCGTTCGTCGAGTTGCGCCACGTCCAGTCGCCAGTAGGGGCAGCGACGCCTCTCCCTGGGCACCCGCAACAGCGCCGGTGGTCAGGTGGTGGTCCGAGAAGCCCGTCGGTTTTATCCCGCATTCTCCGAGGAGGTTTACATTTTCCCCGTTTATGTATATGCGGTCTAGCCTGGCGAGGCTTACCCTGCCCTGGGGGTGTCCGCGGCACCACGTGTATTGCCGCCTAGTTGGGTGTTGCAGCCTCCATGCGTCGGCGAATCGGAGTCTTTGCATCGTGCTTGCGAGAGCGGTTTCGCCGACTCGGGGTGCGGTTCGGGGCCGTTGCGGTCGAGCGCCGGATCCAGGGTGCAGTTCCAGTCCCCGTCCGCGGCCGCAACGAACCCCGTCAGCCGTGCTGCTCGTCTCCAGCGCGGTGTGCGGCGCATTAGCGTAGACGTTTAGGCGCCGAAAAAAATTCGTGCCGTTAAACACGAAATCCACCGAGAACAGGTACGCTTTAAGGATTTCCTTGAAGGCCACCGTCTCTCTGGGGCGAAACCACTTCCGAATAAAAATGCTACCCCCTGCTCGATTCCCGTCCCCGTTACTGAACAAGCAAGGGGCGCTCATCAGGGGCTGCCGTCGGCCGCAGAGGGTGGCGTCGAAGTGTGTCTCCTGCAGCATCGCGACATCCGCCCTGTTTTCCTCTAAGAGCGAGCAGACGCGGTGCCACCTTTCATTGTCCCTCGCTCCGCCACAGTTGAGACTTA
>WFAB01003249.1:0-2500 GCA_018977245.1 Lethenteron camtschaticum | reverse complement strand
CTATGAGTGAGTGTCTATGAGTGAGTGTCTATGAGTGAGTGTCTATGAGTGAGTGTCTATGAGTGAGTGTCTGTGAGTGAGTGTCTATGAGTGTCTATGAGTGAGTGTCTATGAGTGAGTGTCTATGAGTGAGTGTCTATGAGTGAGTGTCTATGAGTGAGTGTCTATGAGTGTCTATGAGTGAGTGTCTATGAGTGAGTGTCTATGAGTGAGTGTCTATGAGTGAGTGTCTATGAGTGTCTGTGAGTGAGTGTCTATGAGTGAGTGTCTATGAGTGAGTGTCTATGAGTGAGTGTCTATGAGTGAGTGTCTATGAGTGTCTGTGAGTGAGTGTCTATGAGTGAGTGTCTATGAGTGAGTGTCTATGAGTGAGTGTCTATTAGTGAGTGTCTATTAGTGAGTGTCTATGAGTGAGTGTCTATGAGTGAGTGTCTATGAGTGAGTGTCTATGAGTGAGTGTCTATGAGTGAGTGTCTATGAGTGAGTGTCTATGAGTGAGTGTCTATGAGTGTCTGTGAGTGAGTGTCTATGAGTGAGTGTCTGTGAGTGAGTGTCTATGAGTGTCTGTGAGTGAGTGTCTATGAGTGAGTGTCTATTAGTGAGTGTCTATGAGTGAGTGTCTATGAGTGAGTGTCTATGAGTGAGTGTCTATGAGTGTCTATGAGTGAGTGTCTGTGAGTGAGTGTCTGAGTGAGTGTCTATGAGTGAGTGTCTATGAGTGAGTGTCTATGAGTGAGTGTCTATGAGTGAGTGTCTATGAGTGAGTGTCTATGAGTGTCTATGAGTGAGTGTCTATGAGTGAGTGTCTATGAGTGAGTGTCTATGAGTGAGTGTCTGTGAGTGAGTGTCTGTGAGTGAGTGTCTTGAGTGAGTGTCTATGAGTGAGTGTCTATGAGTGAGTGTCTATGAGTGAGTGTCTATGAGTGAGTGTCTATGAGTGAGTGTCTATGAGTGAGTGTCTATGAGTGAGTGTCTATGAGTGTATGAGTGAGTGTCTATGAGTGAGTGTCTATGAGTGAGTGTCTATGAGTGAGTGTCTATGAGTGAGTGTCTATGAGTGAGTGTCTATGAGTGAGTGTCTATGAGTGAGTGTCTATGAGTGAGTGTCTATGAGTGAGTGTCTATGAGTGAGTGTCTATGAGTGAGTGTCTATGAGTGAGTGGTCTATGGAGTGTTATGAGTGTTCTATGAGTGAGTGTTAGTGAGTGTCTATGAGTGAGTGTCTATGAGTGAGTGTCTATGAGTGAGTGTCTATGATGAGTGTCTATGAGTGAGTGTCTATGATGAGTGTCTATGAGTGAGTGTCTATGAGTGAGTGTCTATGAGTGAGTGTCTATGAGTGAGTGTCTATGAGTGAGTGTCTATGAGTGAGTGTCTATGAGTGAGTGTCTATGAAGTGAGTGTCTATGAGTGAGTGTCTATGAGTGAGTGTCTATGAGTGAGTGTCTATGAGTGAGTGTCTATGAGTGAGTGTCTATGAGTGAGTGTCTATGAGTGAGTGTCTATGAGTGAGTGTCTATGAGTGAGTGTCTATGAGTGAGTGTCTATGAGTGAGTGTCTATGAGTGAGTGTCTATGAGTGAGTGTCTATGAGTGAGTGTCTATGAGTGAGTGTCTATGAGTGAGTGTCTTGAGTGTCTATGAGTGAGTGTCTATGAGTGAGTGTCTTGAGTGAGTGTCTATGAGTGTCTATGAGTGAGTGTCTATGAGTGAGTGTCTATGAGTGAGTGTCTATGAGTGAGTGTCTATGAGTGAGTGTCTATGAGTGAGTGTCTATGAGTGAGTGTCTATGAGTGAGTGTCTATGAGTGAGTGTCTATGAGGTGGAGTGTCTATGAGTGAGTGTCTATGAGTGAGTGTCTATGAGTGAGTGTCTATGAGTGAGTGTCTATGAGTGAGTGTCATGAGTGAGTGTCTATGAGTGAGTGTCTATGAGTGAGTGTCTATGAGTGATGTCTATGAGTGTCTATGAGTGAGTGTCTATGAGTGAGTGTCTATGAGTGAGTGTCTAGTGAGTGTCTATGAGTGAGTGTCTATGAGTGAGTGTCTATGAGTGAGTGTCTATGAGTGAGTGTCTATGAGTGAGTGTCTATGAGTGAGTGTCTATGAGTGAGTGTCTATGAGTGGAGTGTCTATGAGTGAGTGTCTGAGTGAGTGTCTATGAGTGAGTGTCTATGAGTGAGTGTCTGTGAGTGAGTGTCTATGAGTGAGTGTCTGTGAGTGAGTGTCTATGAGTGAGTGTCTATGAGTGAGTGTCTATGAGTGAGTGTCTATGAGTGAGTGTCTATGAGTGAGTGTCTATGAGTGAGTGTCTATGAGTGAGTGTCTATGAGTGAGTGTCTATGAGTGAGTGTCTGAGTGAGTGTCTATGAGTGAGTGTCTATGAGTGAGTGTCTATGAGTGAGTGTCTATGAGTGAGTGTCTATGAGTGAGTGTCTGAGTGAGTGTCTATGAGTGAGTGTCTATGAGTGAATGTCTGAGTGAGTGTCTATGAGTGAGTGT
>WFAB01003248.1:0-19144 GCA_018977245.1 Lethenteron camtschaticum | reverse complement strand
TTCACGAACAATAATTGTCTCGCACAACGAGTCTGTGTGGAAAATGTCAGCTCGATTGGATCACGGGAAGTGGGTTAAAAAACGACCGAAAGATTTGCACGGTCCTAAGCAAGCAAGCAAGCGAACTTAATATAAAGGATTTAACAAAGAGGCGGCACTCCACAGAACGTGACATGACGCTGATTGGACTATATCCAGAGGATGCACAGTGACGGCCTCGCGTGACTCTGTGTTGAATGAGATTGGTGGTGCATCGCCCAATCGCCCTAATGAAGAAACCGCCCCCCACCCCCCCCACCTCCCCCACCCCCCACCCACCTCCAGGCCGCCGCCCGCCGCGCCTTCCCGTCTCGCTCCGACCTGCGAGCCCACGACTTCAGCATCGTGGGCAGCCTGCCACGTGACTTCGACCTCACCAACTACGACTGCTACGGCAAGCCCGTGGGGGGGGGCGCCCTGGGCCCCGCCGGCGCGGGGGGCAACGCCGCCGGCGGGGGGGCGCCGGGGGGGGGCCCCCCAAGAAGCCCCCCCCTGCCAAGCCGATCATCCCGTCGGAGGCGAAACGCGTGGACCACTACGCCCGGGCGCTGTTCCCGCTGTCGTTTCTGTTCTTTAATGTGGTCTACTGGTCCGTCTACCTGTAGAGTGGTGGGGGTGGGGGGGGAGGGGAGGGGGTGGGGGGAGGGGGAGGAGGGGGGAGGAGGTGGGAGGGGGAGGTGGAGGGGGGGAGGAGGGGAGGGAGGGGGGAGGTGTAGTGGAGGGAGGGGGGAGGTGTAGGGAAGTGGACCACTACGCCCGGGCGCTCTTGCCGCTCTCTATCCTTTTCTTCAACGTGGTCTACTGGTCCGTCTACCTGTAGAGTGGGGGTGGGGGGAGGAGGGGAGGGGGGAGGGGGAGGAGGGGAGGGGGGGAGGGAGGGGAGGTGGGGGAGGGGAGGGGGTGGGGAGGAGGGAGGAGGAGGAGGAGGGGAGTGGTTTCCTGGTCCGTCTACCTGTAGAGGGGTGGGGGGTGGGGCGTGGGGGAGGTGGGGGAGGGGGGAGGGTGTGGGGGGAGGGGAGGGAGGGAGGAGGGGGGGGGAGGAGGGGAGGGAGGGAGGAGGAGGAGGGGAGGGGCGAGGGGGTGGGAGGGTGGAGGGGGAGGAGGGGAGGGAGGGGGGAGGTGTAGTGGAGGGAGGGGGAGGGGGGGAGGGGGGGAGGGTGGTGGGGGGGTGGAGGAGGAGGAGGGGGGTAGTGGTCTCCTGGTCCGTCTCCCTGTAGAGTGGGTGAGGGGCCAAGCCCCGCCCCCCTCCCCCTCCTCCCCTCGCCCCCCATTGCGCAACTTCTCGCTCAGACGTGGACAAAGCAGTCGCATGTTATGCAAATGTACCACACGTCATCATCATCGTCGTCGTCGTTGTTTGCTGCGTGTCTGTGTACGTGTCGATGTTGGGCGGTGACGCAGTGGTTTGTGGCGGCTCTCCCCTAGGTCCGCTCGGCCTCAAATGTGTTAGCTGGGCGCTGCGTGTGCGTGTGGGGGAGCGGTGGCGCCGCGGTTAGCGCCAGGGGGGAGACACACGGCAGCGAAGCCGAGTTCGATTCCGATACCGGCGACGATTTGCCTGAACCGGTCCTGGGCCTCCCGTAGGTCGGCTCGGCCTCAAACGAGCACCCGGTGTAGCGGTGCGGTGTGGAAACATCGCCGCTAGGGAGACAAAGGCGACCGGGCGTGGTGCTGGCCATACAACCCACACCCCTCTGCGTGTCACGTGGTGTGCCGGCCTTCATAGGCGCTGCTGCTGCTGCTACTCGCTACTAACAGCACTTGCCCCTGACAGCCTATTGAGGCTATACCGGGGGGGGAGAGAACCTTTGTCTTTTGTGCGAAATATGATTGTATGGGGGCTTACTCTTAGTTCTTTCGGTAAAGTCACGTGGGTAAAAAAATGAAATTAATAAAATAAAATAAAAAATAAAAACAATAAAACCACGAGGTTTCGGAGGCAAAACAAGCTTCCGTCTTCAGGTGGAACTGTCATAGCAAAATATCTGTATCAAGATGCAGATACAAAATATCTGTATCAAGATGCAGATACAAAATATCTGTATCAAGATGCAGATACAAAATATCTGTATCAAGATGCAGATACAAAATATCTGTATCAAGATGCAGATATTAAGATGCAGATACAAAATATCTGTATCAAGATGCAGATACAAAATATCTGTATCAAGATGCAGATATTAAGATGCAGATACAAAATATCTGTATCAAGATGCAGATATCAAGATGCAGATACAAAATATCTGTATCAAGATGCAGATACAAAATATCCGTATCAAGATGCAGATATCAAGATGCAGATACAAAATATCTGTATCAAGATGCAGATACAAAATATCTGTATCAAGATGCAGATACAAAATATCTGTATCAAGATGCAGATACAAAATATCTGTATCAAGATGCAGATATTAAGATGCAGATACAAAATATCTGTATCAAGATGCAGATACAAAATATCTGTATCAAGATGCAGATATTAAGATGCAGATACAAAATATCTGTATCAAGATGCAGATATCAAGATGCAGATACAAATATCTGTATCAAGATGCAGATACAAAATATCTGTATCAAGATGCAGATATCAAGATGCAGATACAAAATATCTGTATCAAGATGCAGATACAAAATATCTGTATCAAGATGCAGATACAAAATATCTGTATCAAGATGCAGATATTAAGATGCAGATACAAAATATCTGTATCAAGATGCAGATACAAAATATCTGTATCAAGATGCAGATACAAAATATCTGTATCAAGATGCAGATATTAAGATGCAGATACAAAATATCTGTATCAAGATGCAGATACAAAATATCTGTATCAAGATGCAGATACAAAATATCTGTATCAAGATGCAGATATTAAGATGCAGATACAAAATATCTGTATCAAGATGCAGATACAAAATATCTGTATCAAGATGCAGATATCAAGATGCAGATACAAAATATCTGTATCAAGATGCAGATACAAAATATCTGTATCAAGATGCAGATACAAAATATCTGTATCAAGATGCAGATACAAAATATCTGTATCAAGATGCAGATATCAAGATGCAGATACAAAATATCTGTATCAAGATGCAGATATCAAGATGCAGATACAAAATATCTGTATCAAGATGCAGATATCAAGATGTAGATACAAAATATCTGTATCAAGATGCAGATACAAAATATCTGTATCAGATGCAGATACAAAATATCTGTATCAAGATGCAGATACAAAATATCTGTATCAAGATGCAGATACAAAATATCTGTATCAAGATGCAGATATCAAGATGCAGATACAAAATATCTGAATCAAGATGCAGATACAAAATATCTGTATCAAGATGCAGATACAAAATAATCTGTATCAAGATGCAGGTATCAAGATGCAGATACAAAATAATCTGTATCAAGATGCAGATACAAAATAATCTGTATCAAGATGCAGATATTTTGCTGTGACAGTTCCACCTGAAGACGGAAGCTTGTGTTGCCTCCGAAACGTCGTGATTTTTTCATATTTTATTTTACTTTTATTAATTTTAATGTTTTACCTACGTGACTTTACCGAAAACACCTAAGAATATGAATCCTTGCAGAGTCACGAAAGCTTCAAATCTAGAATTGAAACTGATTCTCTAGACAATCGCACACAGGCACACCCACGCATACCGGATTATAAGACGCATCCGATGACGTTATATGCATCTCAGCAGCGTCATTGTTTGAAGACAAGCAAAACTCTGCACCGGTTTCCACATGCAGTGTCTCATCAGCAGCAGCAGCAGCAGCGGCAGGCTCTGCTTGAACGAGTGCTAAATGTAAGACAACAACAATCTTCTTGGTTCTTTCGGTAAATATTCTTAGGTTCTTTCGGTAAAGTCACGTAGGTAAAAACATTAAAAAGTAAAATAAAATAAAAATCACGACGTTTCGGAGGCAACACAAGCCTCCGTCTTCAGGTGGTACCGTCACAGCCACGACAGCTGTATCTAGTGAATGAGAGATTGCAGAAGCTACCACTCCGTTTATATAATGGTTGAAGAAGGTGGTGGGGCAAGGGCCGCATACTTTTTAAATCCTTTATATTAAGTTCGCTTGCTTGCGTGCTTGCTTGCTTGCTTACGACCGTGCAAATCTTTCGGTCGTTTTTTAACCCACTTCCCGTGATCCAATCGAGCTGACATTTTGCACACAGACTCGTTGTGCGTGAAAATTAATGTTCGTGAAATTTTTTTCCTAAATTTTACACTGTTTAGGGAAAACAAATTAAATATTTAATTACCAATTGTTTAATACTGGCAGACAATCATCTGACCCATAGGTGGCAGCCATCTCAAGCCAGAGGACGAGAGGACTCTAGCCGCCACGCATATAAAGGATTTAGAGTGAAAAACTTTGTTTTTACGGGTTATACTTATTATTAATATGGTAAGGTGAGGCTTAAGAGGGTGAGCCTTTGTTATGGAGAGGTACGGTTTGTGACTCAACCTGTGACAGGGAGACAACCACTAAACATGGTAAAACTGTAAAGTATGCGGCCCTTGCCCCACCACCCTCTCCAACCATTATATGAACGGAGTGGTAGCTCCTGCAATCTCTCATTCACTAGATACAGCTGTCGTGGCTGTGACGGTTCCACCTGAAGACGGAAGCTTGTGTTGCCTCCGAAACGTCGTGATTTTGATTTTATTTTACTTTTTAATGTTTTTACCTACCTGGTGACTTTACCGAAAAAAACCTAAGAATATGAATCCTTGCAGTCACGAAAGCTTCAAATCTAGAATCTTTCGGTAAAGTCACCACGTAGAATGGAAATAATAAAATAATAAAAATAAAACATAATAAAATAATTCTCACGACGTTTCGGCCACAACGCAAGCAGCCGTCCTCAGGTGAAGAACAGGTCTGTCGAAAAGACAGCGTCTGAATGAATGAATGAACCAAGAAGATGAATCCCTGAAGTCACGAAAGCTTTAAATCGAAACAACAACAATATGAATGGTGTCAAATGAATCCTCAACTTCCAACGATCAGTCGATGTGTGATCATCCAGCCTGTATCATAGACTACTCGACTTTACCTGTAGATACTACCTGTAGATTTTACCTGTAGATTCTACCTGTAGGCTCTACCTGTAAACTTTACCTGTAGATTCTACCTATAGACTCTTCATATAGACTTTACCTGTAGACACTACCTGTAGATTCTACCTATATACTCTACCTGTAGATTTTACCTGTAGACTCTACCTGTAGATTTTACCTGTAGATTATACCTGTAGATTTTACCTATAGACTCTACCTGTAGATTTTACCTGTAGACTCTACCTGTAGATTTTACCTGTAGACTCTACCTGTAAATGCTATCTATATACTTTACCTATAGACTCTACCTGTAGATTCTACCTGTACACTTTACCTATAGATTCTACCTGTAGATTCTACCTGTACACTCTACCTATAGACTCTACCTGTAGATTCTACCTGTACACTCTACCTGTAGACTCTACCTGTACACTCTACCTATACACTCTACCTGTAGACTCTACCTGTAGACTCTACCTGTAGACTCTACCTGTACACTTTACCTATACACTCTACCTGTAGACTCTACCTGTACACTCTACCTATAGATTCTACCTGTAGACTCTACCTGTAGATTCTACCTGTACACTCTACCTGTACACTTTACCTGTAGACTCTACCTGTACACTCTACCTATAGATTCTACCTGTAGACTCTACCTGTAGACTCTACCTGTACACTTTACCTATACACTCTACCTGTAGATTCTACCTGTAGACTCTACCTGTAGACTCTACCTGTACACTCTACCTGTACACTCTACCTGTAGACTCTACCTGTAGATTCTACCTGTACACTCTACCTGTAGACTCTACCTGTAGACTCTACCTGCACACTCTACCTGTAGATTCTACCTGTACACTCTACCTGTACACTTTACCTATACACTCTACCTGTACACTCTACCTGTAGATTCTACCTGTAGACTCTACCTGTACACTCTACCTGTAGACTCTACCTGTAGACTCTACCTGTACACTCTACCTGTAGATTCTACCTGTAGACTCTACCTGTACACTCTACCTGTAGATTCTACCTGTACACTTTACCTGTACACTTTACCTGTACACTCTACCTGTAGACTCTACCTGCACACTCTACCTGTAGACTCTACCTGCACACTCTACCTGTAGATTCTACCTGTAGACTCTACCTGTACACTTTACCTATAGACTCTACCTGTAGATTCTACCTGTAGACTCTACCTGCACACTCTACCTGTACACTCTACCTGTAGATTCTACCTGTAGGCTCTACCTGTACACTCTACCTGTAGACTCTACCTGCACACTCTACCTGTACACTCTACCTGTAGATTCTACCTGTAGATTCTACCTGCACACTCTACCTGTAGATTCTACCTGCACACTCTACCTGTACACTCTACCTGTAGATTCTACCTGCACACTCTACCTGTACACTCTACCTGTAGATTCTACCTGTAGACTCTACCTGTAGACTTGAGAGTTGCCACGTTAGGGCGATATAAAGCGAAAACGTGCACGATATATACGGCAATCTTTGTCTCTGGTGTACACACGTGTGTGTGTACACGTGTGTGTGTACACGTGTGTGTACATGTGTGTGTACACGTGTGTGTACACGTGTGTGTACATGTGTGTGTACACGTGTGTGTGTGTACACGTGTGTGTGTTTACAAGTGTGTGTACACAAGTGTGTGTGTACACGTGTGTGTACACGTGTGTGTGTGTACACGTGTGTGTACACGTGTGTGTGTGTACACGTGTGTATGTGTACAAGTGTGTGTGTGTACACAGCTGTGTTTACAAGTGTATGTGTGTTTACAAGTGTGTGTGTGTACACGTGTGTGTGTGTACACGTGTGTGTACACAAGTGTGTGTGTACACGTGTGTGTACACGTGTGTGTGTGTACACGTGTGTATACATGTGTGTGCGTTTACAAGTGTGTGTGTACACGTGTGTGTGTGTACACGTGTGTGTGGGTACACGTGTGTGTGTTTACACGTGTGTGTGTACACGTGTGTGTGTGTACACGTGTGTGTTTACAAGTGTGTGTGTACACGTGTGTGTGTGTACACGTGTGTGTGTACACGTGTGTGTGTTTACACGTGTGTGTGTACACGTGTGTGTGTGTACACGTGTGTGTTTACAAGTGTGTGTGTACACGTGTGTGTGTGTACACAAGTGTGTGTGTACACGTGTGTGTGTGTACACGTGTGTGTGTGTACACGTGTGTGTTTACAAGTGTGTGTGTATACATGTGTGTGCGTTTACAAGTGTGTGTGTACACGTGTGTGTGTGTACACAAGTGTGTGTGTACACAAGTGTGTGTGTACACGTGTGTGTGTTTACAAGTGTGTGTACACGTGTGTGTGTGTACACAAGTGTGTGTGTGTACACGTGTGTGTGTGTACACGTGTGTATACATGTGTGTGCGTTTACAAGTGTGTGTGTACACGTGTGTGTGTGTACACGTGTGTGTGTGTACACGTGTGTGTGGGTACACGTGTGTCTGTTTACACGTGTGTGTGTACACGTGTGTGTGTGTACACGTGTGTGTTTACAAGTGTGTGTGTACACGTGTGTGTGTGTGTACACGTGTGTGTGTGTACACGTGTGTGTGGGTACACGTGTGTGTGTTTACACGTGTGTGTGTACACGTGTGTGTGTGTACACGTGTGTGTTTACAAGTGGGTGTGTACACGTGTGTGTGTGTACACAAGTGTGTGTGTACACGTGTGTGTGTGTACACGTGTGTGTGTGTACACGTGTGTGTTTACAAGTGTGTGTGTATACATGTGTGTGCGTTTACAAGTGTGTGTGTACACGTGTGTGTGTGTACACAAGTGTGTGTGTACACGTGTGTGTGTGTGCACGTGTGTGTGTGTACACGTGTGTGTTTACAAGTGTGTGTGTACACAAGTGTGTGTGTACACGTGTGTGTGTTTACAAGTGTGTGTACACGTGTGTGTGTGTACACAAGTGTGTGTGTACACGTGTGTGTGTGTAAAAGTGTGTATACATGTGTGTGCGTTTACAAGTGTGTGTGTACACGTGTGTGTGTGTACACGTGTGTGTGTGTACACGTGTGTGTGGGTACACGTGTGTGTGTTTACACGTGTGTGTGTACACGTGTGTGTGTGTACACGTGTGTGTTTACAAGTGTGTGTGTACACGTGTGTGTGTGTACACGTGTGTGTGTGTACACGTGTGTGTGTTTACACGTGTGTGTGTACACGTGTGTGTGTGTACACGTGTGTGTTTACAAGTGTGTGTGTACACGTGTGTGTGTGTACACAAGTGTGTGTGTACACGTGTGTGTGTGTACACGTGTGTGTGTGTACACGTGTGTGTTTACAAGTGTGTGTGTATACATGTGTGTGCGTTTACAAGTGTGTGTGTACACGTGTGTGTATACAAGTGTGTGTGTACACAAGTGTGTGTGTACACGTGTGTGTGTGTACACGTGTGTGTGTGTACACGTGTGTGTTTACAAGTGTGTGTGTACACAAGTGTGTGTGTACACGTGTGTGTGTGTACACGTGTGTGTGTGTACACGTGTGTGTTTACAAGTGTGTGTGTACACAAGTGTGTGTGTACACGTGTGTGTGTTTACAAGTGTGTGTACACGTGTGTGTGTGTACACAAGTGTGTGTGTGTACACGTGTGTGTGTGTACACGTGTGTATACATGTGTGTGCGTTTACAAGTGTGTGTGTACACGTGTGTGTGTGTACACGTGTGTGTGTGTACACGTGTGTGTGGGTACACGTGTGTCTGTTTACACGTGTGTGTGTACACGTGTGTGTGTGTACACGTGTGTGTTTACAAGTGTGTGTGTACACGTGTGTGTGTGTGTACACGTGTGTGTGTGTACACGTGTGTGTGGGTACACGTGTGTGTGTTTACACGTGTGTGTGTACACGTGTGTGTGTGTACACGTGTGTGTTTACAAGTGGGTGTGTACACGTGTGTGTGTGTACACAAGTGTGTGTGTACACGTGTGTGTGTGTACACGTGTGTGTGTGTACACGTGTGTGTTTACAAGTGTGTGTGTATACATGTGTGTGCGTTTACAAGTGTGTGTGTGTACACGTGTGTGTGTGTACACAAGTGTGTGTGTACACGTGTGTGTGTGTGCACGTGTGTGTGTGTACACGTGTGTGTTTACAAGTGTGTGTGTACACAAGTGTGTGTGTACACGTGTGTGTGTTTACAAGTGTGTGTACACGTGTGTGTGTGTACACAAGTGTGTGTGTACACGTGTGTGTGTGTACACGTGTGTATACATGTGTGTGCGTTTACAAGTGTGTGTGTACACGTGTGTGTGTGTACACGTGTGTGTGTGTACACGTGTGTGTGGGTACACGTGTGTGTGTTTACACGTGTGTGTGTACACGTGTGTGTGTGTACACGTGTGTGTTTACAAGTGTGTGTGTACACGTGTGTGTGTGTACACGTGTGTGTGTGTACACGTGTGTGTGTTTACACGTGTGTGTGTACACGTGTGTGTGTGTACACGTGTGTGTTTACAAGTGTGTGTGTACACGTGTGTGTGTGTACACAAGTGTGTGTGTACACGTGTGTGTGTGTACACGTGTGTGTGTGTACACGTGTGTGTTTACAAGTGTGTGTGTATACATGTGTGTGCGTTTACAAGTGTGTGTGTACACGTGTGTGTATACAAGTGTGTGTGTACACAAGTGTGTGTGTACACGTGTGTGTGTGTACACGTGTGTGTGTGTACACGTGTGTGTTTACAAGTGTGTGTGTACACAAGTGTGTGTGTACACGTGTGTGTGTTTACAAGTGTGTGTACACGTGTGTGTGTGTACACAAGTGTGTGTGTACACGTGCGTGTGTGTACACGTGTGTGTTTACAAGTGTGTGTGTACACGTGTGTATACATGTGTGTGCGTTTACAAGTCTGTGTGTACACGTGTGTGTGTGTACACGTGTGTGTGTTTACACGTGTGTGTGTGTACACGTGTGTGTGTGTGCGTTTACAAGTGTGTGTGTTTACAAGTGTGTGTGTTTCACGTGTGTGTGTACACGTGTGTGTGTGTGTACACGTGTGTGTTTACACGTGTGTGTGTGTACACGTGTGTGCGTTTACAAGTGTGTGTGTACACGTGTGTGTGTGTACACGTGTGTGTTTACACGTGTGTGTGTACACATCTGTGTTTACAAGTGTGTGTTTACACGTGTGTGTGTGTACACGTGTGTGTGTACACGCGTGTGTGTTTACATATCTCCGCCGGTTGGAAACATTTAGGCTGGCCTGCCTACGATCCATCCTGGGTTTAACCAGGCTGGATTGTGTGAGGAGCTCACAAATCCTTGAAAGATCTGGGCAAAGTCCCATCGGTGAGCTCCTCCGGCAGGCAAGGCTGCGTTGGCTGGGTCATGTAGCCCGCATGCCCAGCCACCGCATGCCGAAACAGCTTTTGTTCGGCCGGATCGAGGGGGCTAAACGGGCGCGGCACGGGCTAGAGAAGAGATGGAGTGATGTGGTACAGGAGGACGTGGAGCTGAGTGGACTTGCTGATGACTGGTACCAGCGGTGTCAAGATCGGCCTCAGTGGAGGAGGCTCGTGAAGGACGCTACTGGGCAGTTGGAGGCAGTCGCCCTCCAACAATAACGGAGGGCGGAGGAGCGACGCTCACAACAACGAGCGGAGCGCCGGGTGGCTAAAGCACAGCAAGTTGGCACAGTAGGGGGCACAGGTGGTGCATCAGCCAGTCATCTCGGTCATCTCGGTCAGTCGACCTGTGGCACCTGCTGGGTCTGCCCGTGACCTGCCAGCGGGCGTTCGACACTTCACGTGGTAGCCTCAAGGGGCACATGGCCTGGCACAAGCGTCGTGGTGACGTCACCGCCACTTAGTGGCGAATGGCGGTCGTTGTGTGTACACACGCATGTGTGTGTATAGCGAAAAACAAGACCACTTACCCGACATGGTACGCCAGAGGTCGCAAACGGGTTTTGATTCCTTACCCGTACCCGTACCTGGCCGCACCAGGGTCGCAAACGGGTACCCGTACCCATACCCGGCCAGGTACGGGTAGCCGGGTATCGGGTAGGGTACGGGTATCGGGTACCTGATTGCGACCTCTGGGATGAAGCCACGTTGCAGGCGCGGGTGGGTTGATTCTAGGAACTTGAATTGTGAAAAGAGACAAGACGTTGGGAAATGAGTGACAAACGGTGACTCATCCAGTGACTCACGGCCTACCCGTACCTGTACCCAGCCGGGTATGGGTAGCCGGGTATCGGGTAGGGTACGGGTATCGGGTACCCGGTTTCGACCTCTGTGGTACGCATACAAATGGGCGGCGGTCAGGGAGTGTGTTCAAAGGCCTTCGACTGGTCCAGGGTAGGCCTCAAAGACTTTACCGAAAGAACCAAGAAGATGAATCCCTGCAGTCACGAAAGCTTTAAATCGAAATGATTGTGTAGAGGTGATACGCGCTGGAATTAGAGATCGTATGCCAGCGCGTAATGATTGGCTGTGTAGGTGGTGACGTGCGCTGACGGTGGAGGATCAGGGGTCAGCGCGGGGTCGTGGGTTACGGGGTACTGATTGGCTGTGGACCGGTGACGTGCTGAGAGGGAGTGATCGGGTGCAGCGCGGGTGTGATTGGTGGAGGAGTGTTAACACGCGCTGGGGAAAACGGATCGTAGAGAGAGTGCGTGGTGATTGGTTCATTAAGGAGCGATGCTCACGCTGAAGTACGCATCAGCTCCGCCCCTCGTGAGCAGGGGCTATAAAAGGGGATGCACACAGGCGTGAGGGCAGTGTGTAACCAGCGAAGAATGAAGACGGGGATGAAGACCTAGGGCCCTGCGGTACCTAGTCCCGCTGTCCTAACGGGACCGGGACTCTGTGTAACCCAGAGGCGAGTGTAGTGTGTGTAGCCATAGGCATAAGGTCTACACGAGCCGAATGCAGTGTGTGTAGCAGGGACATAGGGTCTACACGAGTCGAGTGTATTGTGTAGCCAGGGACATAGGGTCTACACGAGTCGAGTGTATTGTGTAGCCAGAGGCGTAGGGTCTACACGAGTGAAGGGTATCGTGTGTAGCCAGAGGCCTAGAGTTTACACGAGAGTAGTGGAGTGTGAAGTCGGAAGAAAGGAGACTACACGTTGTATTTTGACACGTAAAGATTTAATAAAAAGTGTGTTCCCGTCAAGAAGTTCCTGCCGTCAATTCCCATACTTCAATTGTATTGTGGTAAGGTAAAAGGTAGGGTAAAGTAGGCTCGTTGTTTTACACTTTCACCTTACCTTGCTGAGGCCTAGGGGTGTCAGGGGAATGATTCCCACCAATAGGAGGGGGAGTGGGACGGTGACAAGAGAAGGGGGAGGAGCAAGTGACGAGATATGAGGGAGAGAACGTTAACCAAATATTATTCATAATCAACGTTTTTGGGTGTTAGATCGCGTTATTTATAAATGTGTCGTAACCCTCCACCACCCGACACGGCCAATCAGTAAAACAGTGTCACGTTGACAAAAGACAAATAGTTCACTGCTTTAGCCCAATTGTAAATGTTGTGGTTTCACGCTTCAACACACCGGTATGGGGCTAAAGCAGTGAACTATTTTGTCTTTTGTCAACGTGACACTTTTTTACTGATTGGCCGTGTCGGGTGGTGGAGGGTTACGACACATTTATAAATAACGCGGCCATCTAAACCCAAAAACGTTGATTATGAGAGAGAGAACGTACCGGAAGAGGAGGTCGTTGGTGAGAACGAGATTGGGACGCCTGGGGACAGGTGTGGATTGGAGGAAAGGAATAAAAGATGAACCACTTGCAACCATGTGTCGGCTCTCCTTTACAGGTGTAATAACAGCCATAGAGGGTTCACGTGGGGATTGGCTTGCCGGTCCTGCTTTGTAGCCAATAAGGGATGAGCCAGGGAGCATGGCCTCGGCGTGATCACGGCGTGTCAGCAGGGGTGATTGGCCTGGCCAATCGGGGCCTCAGCTAATGGGGAGCCGGATCAGAGGCGTGGTCCCGTGATTGACAGGGAACCATCGGGAACGGTCAATGCTGTCTACGGAGGATTGGCTGGGGGGTACCACGTGACGAAGGGATTAAAAGAGAGAGAGAGCAGTCGAGAGGAGACTTGGGAACGAGAGGAGCAGGAGTCACGCGCGTACTGGGCTCTGGGTGCCACGTGCGCGGTGGGGACTTGGCGGGAAGTCTGCCCTCTCTCCGTTGTCTGCCAGCAACGGAGAGTGTGTGTGTGAAGTGTAACTGTGGAAGTTGAAAATAAAAAGGACTGATTCCAGAAGCCGTCTCAAGAAGGTTTATTACACAGGGGAAAGAAATGATGAACGAAGCAAAGTGCCGAATACACCGAGCATCTTCTTGTTTCCACTGATCGTAAAAAAAAATAAGAAAGGTGAGGCAATCTCCGACCCCGAGGAACAGGTTTGCGGATTTTCTGCGAATTTCTGTGAGCTCTTGGGAGAGGGGGGAATTCCTCAGCCTGGAAAACATCACGGGGAAAAGTGGGGATGACCCTGCTGAGGCTGCAATGCCTCAAATATTGGGAGAAGTTGTCAACCCCTGTGGGTGGTTGGCTGAAGTTCCGTCTGTTGAGGAAGTTCTGAAGGCGATCCAGAATCTGAGACCAGAAAAGCTCTGGGCAGAGATGATCTCCCAAGCGAAATGCTGAGGGAGGGTGGCGTTTGTGCACAGACTTCCCTACATGACATCATAACAACAGTCTGGACCGCTGGACGGGTTCCGCAGGATTGGAAGGATGCCATGGTGGTCCCCCTCTTTAAAAAGGGGGACCGCACAGACTGTAACAACTACAGGGGCATCTGACTCCTCAGTGTGCCGGGAAAGGCACCTGGCAAGGATTATTCAACATCGCCTTGCTAGGCACGCTGAGGAGAGGCTTGCGGAGCCTCAATGCGGTTTCAGGAAAGGGCGGTCCTGCACAGATGCCATATTTTCTGTCCGTCTGCTACAGCAGAGATGTAGGAAATTCCAACAAGACCTACATATTTGCTTTGTTGACCTGATCAAGGCCTATGATACCATCAGTAGGCCTGGGCTCTGGGTTGTTCTTCGTGCTTCCGGAGTCCCTGACTCTCTGCTCACGTTCATTAAGGACCTTCATGATGGTGAGCGGGCCCGGGTAAAACTACGTGGCCGGGAGTCAGAGCCATTCCCTGTTCACCTTGGGGTGCAATAGGACAGTTTTCTGGCTCCCACATTATTTCACATCTATTTCGACCACGTAGTTCGTGAAACCATTGATGGCTGTACCAGAGTATATTTCCATCTGGTACAGATACAGTGGGAGGCTGATCAATGCCCGGTGCGGTCAAGGGATGGCTCCCTATTGCTCAACCACGTTACGTATGCCGATTATCTGGTAATTGCCGCTCACTCAGAGGAGGAGTTGGAGGCGCTGCTGCTGAACCTGGAGCGTGACACTAAGAGGTGGGGCCTTACCATCAGCCCCACCAAAACTAAGCACCTGCCTGGGTATTTTGTACCATCGGACACTCCACCTCCACAACTCCCAATCGGTGATGGGGCAGTTGTGGAGAGAGTGGAGAGTTTCCCACACCTGGGCAGTGTGCTCATGACCGGCTCCGGTTTAACAGCAGAGGTCTCACTCCGAATCAGTCGAGCGGCATTATCTTTCAATGGATTGCTGAACGCTGTGAGAAAGTTACCTAGTCCATTGCTCCGCACGAAGCTTCGGGTCTTCTCGGCCACGGTCAATGCCCTCCCTTCTCTACGCTTGTGAAATGTAGACCGCTCTAATGGAACATCTGCGCCGGTTACAAACATTTAGGCTGGCCTGCCTACGATCCATCCTGGGTTTAACCAGGCTGGATTGTGTGAGAAGCTCACAAATCCTTGAAAGATGTGGACAAAGTCCCATCGGTGAGCTCCTCCGGCAGGCAAGGCTGCGTTGGCTGGGCCATGTAGCCCGCATGCCCAGCCACTGCATGCCTAAACAACTTTGTTCGGCCGGATCGAGGGGGCTAAACGGGCGCGGCACGGGCGAGAGAAGAGATGGAGTGATGTGGTACAGGAGGACGTGGAGCTGAGTGGACTTGCCGACGACCGGTACCAGCGGTGTCAAGATCGGCCTCTGTGGAGGAGGCTCGTGAAGGACGCTACTGGGCAATTGGAGGCAGTCGCCCTCCAGCAACAACGGAGGGCGGAGGAGCGACGCTCACAACAACGAGTGGAACGCCGGGCAGCTAAAATGCATCAAGTTGGCACAGTGGGGGGGTACAGCTGGTGCATCTGTAGTGGCGGTGCACGCTGACAAGGTGGGGGCGTGTGTGTGCGCGCGCCGGGCGTGGCTACATCGAGTGTGAGGGTGTTGACGCACGCCGACAGTGATGGATCACGGGGCGGCGCTGGGTGCGTGGTTGTGCGCGCAGACACGATATAGGAAACAGGATCGTGGGCAGCGCGCTGAGTGATTGGTCAACTGGGGTGGGTGCTCTCAGCGACGTCCGCATGGAGGACTATAAAGGGGGACGCGCGGGAGCACTCGGGGAGTGATTACCGGCTGAAGATCGAAGACGGAGTTGAAGAGACAGGGCCCCGAGACCCCTAGCCCCACTGTCCTTGTGAGGGCCGGGACCCTGTGCGGCTCAGAGGCGAGGCTGTGGGACCCGGGGCCTGGCGTCCATGTGGGACGAGGCTGTGGGACCCAGAGTCGAGACTAATAACCCAGCCGGGTGTGTTCCGAGAAGCTACGGGGCGTACGAGCCCGTGTGGGTATAGCCAGGGGAACCTCGTGGGTTATGTGGCAGTTGCCACCCGTGTAATATAAGTTGGTGTTAATAAAAGGTTTGCTACCCGTCAGAGTCGTCTCCCGCCAAGTACTACTTTACACATCTACCGGTCATCTCGATCATGACACCTGCTGGGTCTGTCCCGAGACCTCCTGTCAGCGAGCCATCGACACATCACGTGGCCTCAAGGTGCACCTAGCCTGGCACATGCGTCGTGGTGACGTCATCGTCACTTAGTGGCAAATGGCAGATATTGGTGGTGGTGGTGGTGGCCGTTATTCTTGTTGGTGGTGGCGGTGGTGGTTGCAGTGGTGGTAGCAGTGGTGACGGTTGTTCTTTTTGGTGGCGGTAGTGGTGGTGGCGGTGGTGGTGGCGGTGGTGGCGGTGGTGGCAGTTGTTGTTGGTGGTGGCGGTGGTGGCGGTGGTTGTGGTGGTGGTGGCGGCGGTGGTGGTGGTGGTGGCGGTGGTGGTGGCGGTGGTGGTGGCGGTGGTGGCGGTGGTGGCGGTGGTGGTGGCGGTGGTGGCAGTGGCGGTGGTGGCAGTGGTGGCGGTGGTGGTGGTCGTGGCGGTGGTGGCGGTGGTGGGGTGGTGGTGGCGGTGGTGGCGGTGGGGGTGGGGGGGTGGGGGGTGGGGTGGGTGGTGGGGGGTGGTGGGTGGTGGTGGCGGTGGTGGCGGTGGTGGCGGTGGTGGGGTGTGGCGGTGGTGGTGGCGGTGGTGGTGGCGGTGGTGGCGGTGGTGGTGGCGGTGGTGGCGGTGGTGGCGGTGGTGGTGGCGGCGGTGGTGGTGGCGGTGGTGGTGGGGCGGTGGTGGGGGGTGGCGGTGGTGGTGGCGGTGGTGGGCGGTGGTGGTGGTGGCGGTGGTGGTGGTGGTGGCGGTGGTGGTGGCGGTGGTGGGGTGGTGGTGGCGGTGGCGGTGGCGGTGGTGGCGGTGGTGGTGGCGGTGGTGGTGGTGGCGGTGGTGGTGGCGGTGGTGGCGGTGGTGGCGGTGGTGGCGGTGTGGTGGTGGCGGTGGTGGCGGTGGTGGTGGCGGCGGTGGCGGTGGTGGCGGTGGTGGTGGCGGTGGTGGCGGTGGTGGCGGGTGGTGGGGCGGTGGGGTGGTGGCGGTGGTGGTGGCGGTGGTGGTGGCGGTGGCGGTGGTGGTGGCGGTGGTGGCGGTGGTGGTGGCGGTGGCGGTGGTGGCGGTGGTGGTGGCGGTGGTGGTGGTGGCGGTGGTGGCGGTGGGGTGGCGGTGGTGGCGGCGGTGGTGGTGGTGGCGGTGGTTGTGGCTGTGGTGGCGGTGGTGGTTGCGGCGGTGGTGGTGGCGGTGGTGGCGGCGGTGGTGGTGGTGGCGGTGGTGGTGGCGGTGGTGGTGGTGGTGGCGGTGGTGGTGGCGGTGGTGGCGGTGGTGGTGGCGGTGGTGGCGGTGGCGGTGGTGGCGGTGGTGGTGGCGGCGGTGGCGGTGGTGGTGGTGGTGCCGGTGGTGGCGGTGGTGGCGGTACTGGTGGTGGTGGCGCTGGCGGTGGTGGCGGTAGTGGCGGCGGCGGTGACCGTGACCGGGAATCGAACTTGGTGGGTGGATGGTGCAGGTCTCCCTTGCCGGGTTCGTACCGCCGGTGCTAACCGTTGCGCCACCGCTCCCCCCGCCCCCCCAAGGATGGATAATCATCTGTCCCCTCTAACGGATTGAATGGCCGCACCTCTAATTGCCTTGCGTGTGAAATTGGTGTCCGCGTGTCGCTTTGCAAATAAAGAAGAGACGTTGAGGCCACGGGAGATTGATTGACGCGCAGCAATCATCCGCTCTTTTGAAAAGTACCTTGTGCCTGTGTGTGTGTGTCTGCCTGTGTGTGTGTGTGTCTGTGTGGGTGTGTGTCTGTGTGTGTGTCTCTATGTGTGTGTGTGTCTGTGTGTGACTGTGTGTGTGTGTTTGTGTCTGTGTGTGTGTGTCTGTGTGTGTGTGTCACTGCCTGTGTGTGTGTGTCTGTGTGTGTGTATCTATGTGTGTCTATGTGTGTGTCTGTGTGTGTGTGTCTGTGTGTGTCACTGCCTGTGTGTGTGTGTCTGTGTGTGTGTGTGTCACTGCCTGTGTGTGTGTCTGTGTGTGTGTATCTATGTGTGTGTCTATGTGTGTGTCTGTGTGTGTGTGTCTGTGTGTGTGTGTCACTGCCTGTGTGTGTGTGTCTGTGTGTGTGTGTCACTGCCTGTGTGTGTGTGTGTCTGTGTGTGTGTATCTATGTGTGTGTCTATCTGTGTGTCTGTGTGTGCGTATCTATGTGTGCTTGTGTGCCTGTGTGTGTGTGTGTCTATCTATGTGTCTGTGTCTGTGTGTGTCTGTGCCTGTGTGTGTGTATATATGTGTGTGTGTGTCTGTCTGTGTGTGTGTGCCTGTGTCTGTGTGTGCCTGTGTGTGTCTGTGTGTGTGTGTGACTGTGTGTGTATCTACGTGTGTGTGTGTCTCTGTGTGTGTGTCTCTGCATGTGTGTGTGTCTGTGTGTGTGTATCAATGTGTGTGTGTGTGTCTGTGTGTGTCTCTGTGTGTCTGTGTCTGTGCGTGTGTGCCTGTGTGTGTCTGTGTGTGCGTCTTTGACTGTGTGTCTGTGTGCCTGTGTGTATCTATGTGTGTGTGTGTATCTATGTGTGTGTCTGTGTGCCTGTGTGTGTCTGTGTGTGTATCTATGTGTGTGTCTGTGTGCCTGTATGTGTCTGTGTCTATGCGTGTGTGTCTATCTACGTGTCTGTGTGTGTCTGTGCCTGTGTGTGTGTCTGTGCGTGTGTGTCTATCTATGTGTCTGTGTGTGTGTGTGTCTGTGTGTGTGTCTGTGTGTGTGTATCTATGTGTGTGTCTGTGTGTGTGCATGTCTGTCTATCTATGTGTCTGTGTGTGTCTGTGCCTGTGTGTGTGTGTCTGTGCCTGTGTGTGTGTCTGTGTGTGTCTATGTGTGTGTGTCTGTGTGCGTGTATCTATGTGTGTGTGCCTGTGTGTGTCTCTGCATGTGTGTGTGACTGTGTGTGTGTCTGTGTGTGTGTGTCTATCTATGTGTGTGTGTGTCTGTGTGCGTCTGTGTGTGTGTGTATCTATGTGTGTGTGCCTGTGCCTGTGTGTCTGTGTGTGCGTCTGTGTGTGTCTGTATCTATGTGTGTGTCTGTGTGTGTGCGTCTGTGACTGTGTATGTGTCTGTGTGCCTGTGTGTGTCTGGTGTGTCCTGTGGTGTGTGTGTGTGTGTCGTGTGTGCCTGTGTGTGTCTGTGTCTGTGCGTG
>WFAB01003247.1:10000-19166 GCA_018977245.1 Lethenteron camtschaticum | reverse complement strand
TTCTGTTTTTCTTGAGTAACAGTTTCATTTTTATCACATTGGTATTTTACATTAAATATGAAAAAAAAAATTGCTAAAAGTGGAAAATTTTTGGAAATGATTTTCACGAAAATCAATGTCACGCACAACGGTCTGTGTAGCAAAATGTCAGCTCGATTGGATCACGGGAAGTTGGTTAAAAACGACTGAAAGATTTGCACGGTCGTAAGCAAGCAAGCAAACTTAATATAAAGGATTTAACAAGTATAACCCGTCAAAACAAAGATTTTCACTCTAAATCCTTTATATGTGTGGATCGGTTTTCTATGAGTCTTTCTCGTTTCTCTGGCTTGAGAAGCTGCACCTATGTCATTATTTACTCCATGGTATTTCATAGCAATTGTAATTAAATATTAATTGTTTCCTAAAAAGTGATAAATTTTGGAAATGATTTTTTTTCACGAAACATAATTGTCACGCACAACGAGTCTGTGTAGCAAAATGTCAGCTCGATTGGATCACGGGAAGTGGGTTAAAAAACGACCGAAAGTTTGCACGCTAAGCGTCNACGCAAGCACGCAAGCGAACTTAATATAAAGGATTAAAAAAAAGGAGCGATTTTTATTTGCAGTAAAGCAGAAGAATAGGATGTAACAGAGGCGGCGGGGGGGGGGGAAAGGGTAGTGGTGCAGAGCTGTGAGTAGGCCGCAGGCCTGCCGAGTAAACGAGTGTGATGAGAGGAGAAAGACATCAAGAGGAGGGAGACAGATCGACCCTGCGGTGTTGTTGGAGGCACGCGCAGAGGTGGAGCAGAGAAGATGAGCACTCGATGGTGCTCGGAGATTTAAGGAGGTCGCTGGAAAGTGCTAAAACGAAGTTAGGCGAAGCTAGGATACGTACATGAAACTAGGCCCTCACTGGCAGGTAATGTTTTCTCCAGGAGCACGGGTAGACACACTTTCTTACCAGCATGCACAGAGAGAGAGACACAGAGAGAGACACAGAGAGAGACACGAGGAGACACAGGAGAGACACCGAGAGAGACACCGAGACAGAGACACCGAGACAGAGACAGAGACNGAGACACGGGGGAGAGACACGGGAGACAGGGAGNCANGGACANACAGGACACGGGNAGAGACANGAGAGACACACGGGNAAAGAGNGGGANGAGAGGGAGAGAGAAACACACGCGGGACAGAGNGAGGAGNCAGGAGNNGANGAGGAGAAAGAGAGACACGGGGAGAGACACGGGGTAAGACACGGGGGAGACACGGTAGAGACACGGGGAGAGACACGGGAGACACGGATGAAGAGAGACANGGAGACACGGGAGAGAGAGAGAGGAGAGACANAGAGAGACAGAGAGAGACAGGAGGGAGAGACACAGAGAGGAGACACACGGAGNCACGGGNAGAGAGACACGGGAGAGAGAGAGNGGGAGACGGGGTGAGGGGGGAGAGAGNNAGAGACACGGGGTGAGGCCTGGGAGTCCCGTGCAGAGCCCCCGACCTCGCCTAGATTGCCCAGCCTGCCGCGGTCACCTTGGCAGGCTGGGGGCTGTGTGTGTCTGTGTATATATCTCTGTGTGTGCTGTGTGTGTGTCTGTGTGTGTGTGTCTGTGTGTGTGTCTGTGTTGTGTGTCTGTGTGTCTGTGTTGTGTGTCTGTGTGTGTGTGTCTGTGTTGTGTGTCTGTGTGTGTCTGTGTGTGTGTCTGTGTGTGTCTGTGTGTGTCTGTGTGTGTGTGCTGTGTGTGTCACTGTTGTGTGTGTGTCTGTGTGTGTCTGTGTGTGTGNANCTTGTGTGTGTATGGTGTGGTTGTATGCTGTGTGTGTGTGTGTGCTGTGTGTGTTGTCTCTGTCTGGTGTGTGTCTGCTGTGTGGTCTCTATCTGTATATNCTCTGTGTGTCTCTGTGTGTGTCTCTGTGTNTCTCTCTGTGTGTCTCTGTGTCTCTGTATATCTCTNTGTGTGTGTCTGTGTGCTCTGTGTGTGTGTGTGTCTCTGTGTGGTGNGTCTAGCTGTGTGTTGCTCTGTGNGTGTGCTGGCTCTGTATATCCTGTGTTTGCTNTGTGTGTGTGTCTCTGTATATCCTGTGTGTTCTCTGTGTGTGNCTCTGTGGTGTGTCTGGCTGTGTCACTGTGTTGTGTGNATATCNGTGCTCGTGTGTCTGTGGCTCTGTGTGTGCTCTGTGTGTGTATATCTGTGTGCTGTGTCTCTGTGNAACTGTGTGTGTCTCTGTGTGTGTGTATATCTGGGCNCTGGGNCTCTGTGTGTGTATCNGGTGTCTCTGTGTGTGTATATGTGTGTCTGTGTGTGTGNCTCTGTGTGTCTCTATCTGTATATACNCTGTGTGTGTCTCTGTNNGTCTCTGTGTGTGTCTCTGTGTCTCAGTCTCAGTGNGTGTGTGTCTCTGTGTGTACTCTGTNTGCTCTGTGTGTCTCTGGTCTCTGCGTGNCTGTGNCTNNNGTGNCTCTGTNTGNCTCTGNTGTCTNTCTCTGNTNTGNCTCTGATGCCACACCTCTTGTGTCNGNGTGTCNGTGTCTCTGTGTGTGTATATCTATGCCCTGCGGTNTGTCTCTGTGTGTGTCTGTGTGTGNCTCTGTGTGTCTCTGTCTGTGTGTCTCTGCGCGTTGTGTCTCTGTGTGTCTCTGTATATCNCTGCNTGTGTCTCTGTGTGTCTCTGTGTGTGTGCTGTGTGTGTGTCTCTGTGTGTGTGTNTCTGTGTGTCTCTGTGTGTGNCTCTGTAGGTGCTCTGTGTGTGTCTGTCTCTGTGTGTGTCTCTGTGTGTGTCTCTTGTGNCTGTGTGTCTCTATNTGTGTGGCTCTGTGTGTGNCTGTAGTGTGTGTGTGTCTCTNTGTCTGNGGTCTCTNTTGTCTCTGTGGCTCNGTGTGTGNCTNTGTGTCTGTGTGTCTCNNGTGTACTCTGTGGNCTGTATATNCCGTGTGTGTGTCTCTGTTGTCTCTGTGGTAAGGTCTCGNGTGTGTCTCTGGNGTCTCTGTGTGTCTCTGTGTCGTGTCTCTGTGTGTCTGTGTGTCTCTGCGTGTGTCTCTGTGTGTGTACTCTGTATATCCGTGTGTGTCTCTGTGTGTCTCTGTGTGTCTCTCTGTGTGTGTGTGTGTGNCTCGGTCTGTGTGTCTCTGTCTCTGTGTGTGTCTCTGTATATCCTGTGTGTGTGTCTCTGTGTGTCTCTGTGTAAGGTCTCGTGTCTCTGTGGNGTCTGTGNGNGTGTCTGTGTCTCTGTGTGTGTTTCNGTGTGTGTCTCTGTGTCTCTNCTNTGTCTCCGGTGTCTCTGTATATCTCTGTGTGNGTGTGTCTCTNTGNCTCTGTGTCGTTGTCTCTCGGTGTCNGTGTGCTGTGTCGAGTGTTNCNTGATCACGNTCTGCGCTGCTCGTTACCCGGGCCCGANCCATNCNGTCANCNCGCATCGGTCAGNGCGNCATCAGNACTCGNGACGTGATGCNTCCCGNANGCACGNACTTGCAAGGGCNTNNGTCGACTGCCCAGAGNTGAGGNCCCGTGCTCACCCGCTCGACTCGTCGCTCACCCGCTCAGCGGTNAGCGTGCGCCCACTCGCCACCCGCTCGCCACCTCANCTCACCCAGCATNTTTGNTCAGAANCCACCACGTNGGCNGGNAGGTAGTGACATCATTACCCACCACTCACCNACTCACCACCCACGCACCACCCACTCACTCACCCACCCACCCACCACTCACTACTCATCCACTCACCACCCATCACTCGCCCACCCACTCACCACCACTCACCCACCCACCCACTCACCCGNTCCACCCACCCACCCACTCACCCACCCACTCNTCCACCACCCACCACTCACTCACCCACTCACCACCCACCACCACTAACTCACCACCCACTCACCACCACTCACCCACCACTCACCCACCACCNANTCACCCACCCACCNACGAGGTCACTCCACTCACTCACTCACCANTCACTCACCACTCACTCACTCCACCACATCACCCCACCCTCACCACTCACCCACTCACTCACCCACCCACCACCCACTCACCCACTCACCCACTCACTCACCCACCCACTCACCCACCACCCACCCACTCACCCACCCACTCACCCACTCACCACCCACTCACTCCTACTCACCCCACTCACCCACTCACCCACCCACTCACCCACCCACTCACTCACCCCCCACTCTCNCTCACTNACCCACTCACCACTCACCCACTCACTCACCCACTCACCCACCCACCCACTCACCCACTCACCCACTCACCACCACTCACTCCACCACTCACCACTCACCACCCTCACCACCACTCACCCACCCTGTCACTCACCCACTCACCCACCCACTCACTCACTACTCACCCCACTCACCCACCACCCACCCACTCACCCACCCACTCACTCACCCCCCACTCACCCACTCACCACTCACTCACTCACCCACNCACCCACCCACTCTCNCCCACCCACCCACCCACTCACTCCCCACTCACCCACCCACTCGCCCACCCACTCACCACCCACCCACTCACCNACCCACCCACTCACTCACCCACCCACCACTCACCCACCACTCNCCACCCACCCACCCACTCACTCACCNACCACCACCCACTCACCCACCCACTCACCCACCACCCACCACTCACCTCACCCACCCACCCCACTCACCCACCNCTCACCCACCCACTCACTNACCCACTCACCCANTCACCACCCACTCACTNACCCACTCCACCACTCACCACCCACCACCACCACTCACCCACTCACTCACCCACCCACTCACCACTCACCCACTCACCCACTCACCCACCCACTCACCTANTCACTACTCACCCCACCACCNACCACCCACCACTCACCCACCCACTCACTCACCCCCCCACTCACCTACTCACCCACTCACTCACTCACCCACCACTGCACCACGACCACTACCCCACCCACTCACCCACTCACCACTCACTCACCACCCACTCACCCANNACTCACCCACTCACCCACCCTCACCCACCCACTCACCACTCACCCACCACCNACTCACCCACTCACCCACTCACTCACCCACTCACCCACCCACTCACCCACCCANTCACCACCCCCCCACTGACCCACCCACTCACTCACTTACCCACTCACCACTCACTCACCCACTCACTCACCCACTCACTCACTCACCACCCACTCACCCACCCACCCACCCACTCACCCACCCACTCCTCNCCCCNTCACCCACCCACTCCTCACCCACCCACTCACCCANTCACCCACCCACCCACCCACTCACCCACCCACTCCCGTCACCACTCACCCACCTCTACCCACCCACTCACCCACCCACTCCCTCACCCACCCACCCACCCACTCACCCACCCACTCACCCACTCACCACCCACCCAANCCACCCACCCACTCACCCACCCACTCCCTCACCCANTCACTCACCACCCACCCACCCCCCACTCACCCACCCNCCACCCCCCCACCCACCANTCACACCCACTCACTCACTCACCACTCACTCACTCACCCACCCCCTGACCTATTCACTCACCCACCCCCTCACTCACCCACCCACTCACCCACCACTCACTCANCTCACTCACCACCCACTCACTCACTCACCCACTCACCCACTCACCCCACTCACCCACCCACTCACCACTCACTCACCCACCCACTCACCCACCACCCNCACCCCCCCACCCCCCCGCTCACCCCCCACTCACCCACCCACTCACTCACCACTTGGCACTCACCCCCCCCCCCCCNACATCACCCACTCACCCACNCACTCACCCACCTACCCGCATCACCCCCCCCCCCCGCTCACCCCCCGCTCGGGACACCCCGGTGTCTGTGCGCGTGANCTGCGGGGATGACGGACTTCCTGCAGTGACCGCACTTCATGAAGCGGAGGAACGCCGGGAGAGCACACCTCGTCATCATCATCATCAACANCAACATCATCATCACATCACCAACGCCAGAGAGNCACACCGTCGTCATCAACATCATCATCATCATCAACATCATCATCAACATCACCATCATCATCATCATCAACNTCACCNTCATCATCATCANCATCATCATCATCAACACTCATCACCATCATCATCAGTGACATCAACAACACCATCATCAACAACATCATCATCATCATCCATATCATCACCAACATCAACAGACATCATCAACATCAACAACAGTAGACAACNTCATCATCACAACATCATCACCAACATCATCAACATCATCATCACCAACCCTGAGAACACACCGAGACCATCATCATCATCATCAACTCAACAACATCATACAACTCNCCACAACATACATCATCAACACATCACTNACATCATCAACAACATCACCATCATCACCATCATCACATCATCAACATCATCAACATCATCATCACCAATCATCAACAACAACATCAATCATCATCACATCATCAACTTCAACACACATATTCATCAACNTGCAACNACAACATCATCAACATCAACAACATCANCATCACCATCATCATCAACATCACCAACAACTACTNACATCACCATCATCACCAACATCACCNACACAACATCATCATCNTCCATCACCAACATCACACCAACATCATCACCATCNACAACATCACCAACATCATCAACATCACCATCATCATCAACATCAACNACATCAACAACATTAACATCATCAACATCACCAACATCACCATCACCACCATCACCACTACCACTACCATCACCANCATCACCATCACCACCATCACCATCACCACTACCATCACCACCATCACCACCATCACCACCACCATCACCACCACCACCATCATCACTATCCACACCATCACCACCCCCACCACCACCACCATCACCACCACCATCACCACCACCAGCATCACCACCATCATCACCATCACCACC
The DNA here is from genome assembly GCA_018977245.1 of Lethenteron camtschaticum. Classification (NCBI taxonomy): domain Eukaryota; kingdom Metazoa; phylum Chordata; class Hyperoartia; order Petromyzontiformes; family Petromyzontidae; genus Lethenteron; species Lethenteron camtschaticum. Next base: position 12,247 of record WFAB01003247.1, on the reverse strand, counting down.
ATCACCATCACCACCATCACCANCATCATCACCACCATCACCACCACCATCACCACCATCATCACCACCATCACCACCACCATCACCACCACCACCACCATCACCACCACCATCACCACCACCACCATCACCACCACCATCACCACCATCATCACCACCATCACCACCACCACCACCACCACCATCACCACCACCATCTTTACGGTCGCCGCGGGCGACGGTTGCTAACGCCGCGGTTGCCGCGGGCGACGGTTGCTCCCCCCAGGTGGCCGACATCGAGAGCCTCAAGAAATTCCTGCTGAGCAAGAAGCCCCAAGTGTGGCGGTGGGGCCGAAAACCGGTGAGGGGTCACCGTGGTTACGTGTTGCCTAGCGACACACTGCTGGTGAGGGGGGGTCACCGTGGTTACNGTGTTGCCTAGCGACTCTGCTGGTGAGAGGGCGTGGTGGTTACGTGTTGCCTAGCAACGGACTGCTGGTGAGGGGGGGGGNCACCGTGGTTACGTGTTGCCTAGCGACGCCCTGCTGGTGAGGACATGGGGNTTACCGTGGTTACGTGTTGCCTAGCGACACACTGTGGTGAGGGGGGGGGGTTACCGTGGTTACGTGTTGCCTAGCGACACACTGCTGGTGGGGGGGGTCACCATTGTTACGTGTTGCCTAGCAACGGACTGCATGAATAATAAAATAAAACCGATGCCACGCATATAAAGGATTTATAGTGAAAATCTTTGTTTTTACGGGTTATACTTGATTTCACTCCTCGCCGCTCTTCTGCCCCACAGCACCGTCACGCCACGGACGCTCGTGACAACACCTGTTCACTGCCCCCCCCCTCTCCTGTCTCCACTCTGCCCCCCCCCCTCTCTCCTGTCTCCACTCTGCCCCCCCCTCTCTCCTGTCTCCACTCTGCCCCCCCCCTCTCGTCTCCACTCTGCCCCCCCCTCTCTCCTGTCTCCTCTGCCCCCCCCCCTCTCTCCTGTCTCCACTCTGCCCCCCCCCCTCTCTGTCTCCACTCTGCCCCCCCCTCTCTCCTGTCTCCACTCTGCCCCCCCCCCTCTCTCCTGTCTCCACTCTGCCCCCCCCCCTCTCTCCTGTCTCCACTCTCCCCCCCTCTCTCCTGTCTCCACTCTGCCCCCCCCCTCTCTCCTGTCTCCACTCTGCCCCCCCCCTCTCTCCTGTCTCCACTCTGCCCCCCCTCTCTCCTGTCTCCACTCTGCCCCCCCCCTCTTCCTGTCTCCACTCTGCCCCCCCCCCTCTCCTGTCTCCACTCTCCCCCCCCCCTCTCTCCTGTCTCCACTCTGCCCCCCCCCCCTCTCTCCTGTCTCCACTCTGCCCCCCCCCNTCTCTCCTGTCTCCACTCTTTGGTTATTCAACTATTTATTTATTTATTTCGGCAACCCAGCTTAAATAGACGCTCCAAGCTTGGCGGCGTTCATTTTCACCTGAGGACGGCCGCTTGCGTTGTGGCCGAAACGTCGTGAGAATTGCATTTTATTGTGTTTAATTTTTATTATTTTATTTTAGTGAGAATTATTTGATTATGTTTCATTAATAAATGATAAAAATAAAACATAATCAAATAATTCTCCAGTGAGAATTATTTGATTATGTTTCATTAATAAATAATAAAAATAAAACATAATCAAATAATTCTCTAGTGACAATTATTTTATTATGTTTCATTATTTTATTACTTCCCTTCTACGTGGCGACTTTACCGAAAGAACCAAGAAGATGGTGTTTCGGCAATGCCACGCCGTGCTGTTCCCGGGGTTCCTGAAACCGCCCAACACGGTGGCACGTGTCATCGCCACGGGGCTCACCTTCAGGGGGAGATATTTGTGCGATGCACACACCTCTCTCCTGCCCCCGCGCGGAAAGTGCCATCTCCAACGCACCACCTTTCCTCAAAACTGGCGTCCTACAGCGATACCTCGAGCGGTTCCGCATCATTATGCTGCCCTTGCGCGCACGGGACCCAGAAACGGCGCGCGTCTTGTCGTTTAAGAGACAAACTTCATGATTTAAACGGCAACAACGCGGAACTCAAGTACACTGCGGAAGAAAACACCGACACCGTGTACGTGTCCACCGCGTTGCCACGCTGCTACGTGTGCGGTGGCTTCGGCCATCCCCGTGCAAACTGCACGGGGAAACCAAAAGGGAAAAACATGCAGCCTGCAGTAAACGCCAGCAACAGCAGCAACAGCAGCAGCAGCAGCAACAGCAGCAACAGCAGCAGCAG
>WFAB01003247.1:0-7500 GCA_018977245.1 Lethenteron camtschaticum | reverse complement strand
ACGACCAACGGCCCCCCTCGAGCGTCATCCCAGACGCCGTTGCAGGGGGTCAACATGAAGACATGCTCGACGACGACCCGCCTGAGGACAGCACGGTGGGACAAGAGCCGCCTAACGCCGCCACAGCGTCCTCAGAGCAAGAGGAACCACCAGACGGTGCGGCGCCTGAAGGCGTCGCATTGCGGGAAGGGGAGGAAGGCCGGCTCACCTCACCCGAAGGAAGAGCAAAGGACCCTCCACTACCAGAGGACAGCCACCCTCTTCCTAACGAGGCCCTGCCATCGGCAACGGCAAACGAGGCCTCTGCCGAGTCACAGTATGACGAGCTGGAGAACTCGGACGGCGAGGTGTCAGAGACTGAAGGACACCAACGAGTGATTCCAGCTGCTCACAAGTCGACAGCGAGTTCGATTGCACCACCTCAGGGCATCCAAAAAATTCCTCGAGAAAACTTTCATTTAATTTTATTTTTATTTCTTGTTTTGTTTAATTAAAATTTATGAATGATGCCCTGACTGGTGAGCATTTTACATTTCGTTGTACTGGTGACAATGACAGTAAACGATCTATCTATCTATTTCACTGACCCCCCGCCGCTTTCCTCACACAGTCCCAACAAATTTGCCGTAACAGCGACAGGTTGGGTTTCTCAGCTCAGGAATGCTACCGGCTAAAATCCCTCAAAAAGGAGATTATGCTTTCTGCCCAGAAGTAACCCAACCCCCCGCAACTACCGTTAACACCACCACCACCACCACCACACCATCACCACCACAAACTACACGAGTGCGTCCCGCAGCGCGCCCAAGAAGAGCTCCAGCTCGGCGCGTGCACGTTAAAGCACCTGAGGCCGGATTGATTCAGGACGAACTCCACAGAAATCAAGTGACCTTTGACGATTTCTTTGAAGGAGACATTCTCTGGTGCAAACCGCAAACTGAGCACAGTCGCCACGCCGGCGAGGTTGTCCTCGGCATGGCTGAAGAAAGCCCGACGGCCCCTAGGAAAGGCTGCCGTTGGGCCTCCAGAGTGACGTCGAGGTGGTTTCCTGAAGGAGAGTCACATCTGCTTTGTGTTCCTTGACAAAGTGGCAGATCTGGTCCCACCTCGTGTCACTGCGAGCGCTGCTACAGTTCAGACTAGCGTGAAACCAGCACATTTACTATTTGAGTTGCACGCCGTTTCGCTGGTAATTGCATCCAGCATCATCGGGCAATTCGCCAGAATTACCAGCGAAACGTCGTACTACTCAATTGTAAATTGTTGTGGCTTCACACTTCGACACACCGGTGGGCTAAAGCAGCGAACTATTTGTCTTTTGTCTACGTGACACTTTTTTGCTGATTGGCCGTGTCGGGTGGTGGAGGTTACGACACATTTAAAATAACGCGATCTAAACCCAACAACGTTGATTATGGGAGACTTTAACTGCACCCTCGACCCGGCTCTCGACCGCGACGCCGCCGAACCTCGCCCTGAATCGGCACGGCCGCTAGTCGACCTCGTGCGGAGGCTGGATCTGCGTGACGCGTGGCGACTACGGCATCCAGCCCAGCGGCAGTGCAGTGACACCTCGGTTCACAAACTTAATTCGTGAACTGACTCTGGTCGCGAACCGAATTGGTCGTGAACCGAGGCACATTTTCCCCACAGGGTTCAATTAAATCCGGTTAATCCGTTCTGACCTTTTGTTTGGTTTTTGAAGCACAAAAATATGAAACAAATTACAATACACATTAGTACTGTACAGTATAGTAATGTATAAAGAGAGAACGCTAACCTTGCTTGAGATGACTTCAGTAAGCACTCAAACAGGTGAACTGTACAATACAGTAAGTACAGTATTGTACAGTACAGTAGTACAGTACAGTACTGTATGTGCTAAAAAGCACACCAAAAAGCAAAAAGTCACTGAAAGTGTCTTCACAGTAGTCACAGTACTTCTTTCTGTGTCTCTTCTTCTCTTCACGATCTTCCTACAGGAAGTCACGAGCACGCGACAGCCTGGAAATAGCATTAAAATGGCCGTGGCTCCTGTTCGTGAACAGAAGCAGAGTTCGTGAACCGGAGCATATTTTTATGAACTTTTCTGTTCGTGAACCGAGTTGTTCGTGAACAGAAGCTGTTCATGAACAGGGCCTGACCGACTGTACCTTCAACGCCAGCAGCGTTCACCTGCTCGGGGACAGCAAAATCGTACCCTCCGGTTGTTCCCATCACCACCTGGTCTCTGTGCTGCTGCGAATTCCCAGAGCAGAGCAGCACAGCGCCTACTGGTGACTACACGTGCAGCTGCTTGATGACGACACCGACTTCAGAGAGACCTTCAAAGCCTTTTGGGCTCGGTGGATGCCTGCCAAAGGAAGCTTCAGCTCCCACCAGCTATGGTGGGACAACACAAAGGCGCAGGTCACAGGGCTCTCTGTCAGCTGAGCTCATCCCACGACACGCAGCTGGGTGAGGCGCTACTGCAGAAGCAGCGGCTTTTCAGGTCCATCACGGACGAGCTTTTGTGCGCAAAAAGATGCAGCACCTGCCGCAGACGGACTCTCTCTCCCTCTAAGTTTTTCTTCCGCTCAAACAAAACACCGGCCAACACCACGAGAATGTCCAGTTTGCGAACCCCGGATGGACAAACGGCGACATCTGAGAGCGAGATCGCCGACACCGCCAGGGATTTCTACTCGCAACTTTTCGCCGCCGAAACCGTCACGCGACGAGGCTGTCTGTGTCTCTCTCTGTGTGTCTCTTTCTGTCTCTCTCTGTGTGTCTGTCTCTGTGTGTCTATGGTCTCTCTGTGTGTGNCTCTGTGTCTCTCTCTCTCTGTCTCTCTCTCTCTCTCTCTGTCTGTGTCTCTCTCTGTCTCTCTCTGTGTGTCNCTCTCTCNGTGTCTCNGTGTCTCTGTGNCTCTCGTCTCTCTGTGTCTCTGTATCTGTGTCTGTGTCTCTCTGTGTCTTTCTCTCTCTCTCTCTCTGCGTGTCTCTCTCTCTCNTCTCTCNGTGTCTCTCTCTGTANCTCTCTGTGTCTCCCCGTGTCTCACCTTGGCCACGCAAGTCCGTGCCTCAGCCAGCAGTCTCCGCTGTGTCTCCCGCGCCATCTGCGGGTACAGGAACTGTCGCAGCGCCGCCAGCAGCGCCAGCGAGCGCTGCTCGTTCCACTGCTGCACCTGGTGGCTGAACTCGTCGCGGTAGTGGAACTGCTTGATCTCGTCAAAGTAGGTCTGGTCTGTCTCGTACCTGCACAGACACACAGATAGACACACACAGACACACACACACACACAGACACACACACACAGACATACACACACACACACAGACACACACAGACATACACACACACACACAACACACACACACACAGACATACACACACACACACAGACACACACAGAGACACACACAGACACACACACAGACACAGATACACACACACACAGATAGACACACACACACAGACATACACACACACACACAGATAGACACACACAGACACACACACACAGACACNCACACAGATAGACACACACAGACACACACACACAGACAGTCACACACACAGAGCATACACACACACACACACACGACACACACACAGACACACACACAGATAGACACACACAGACACACACACACACAGACACACACACACACAGACACACACACACAGACATACACACACACACACACAGACACACACACAGATAGACACACACAGACACACACACACACAGACACACACACACACAGACACACACACACAGACATACACACACACACACACTAGACACACACACAGATAGACACACACAGACACACACACACACAGACACACACACACACAGACACACACACACAGACACACACACACACAGGTAGTGGAACTGCTTGATCTCGTCAAAGTAGGTCTGGTCTGTCTCGTACCTACAGATAGACACACACACAGAGACACACACACACAGAGACACACAGACACACATAGACACACACACAGAGATACACACAGAGACAAACACAGAGACAGACACAGACACACACAGACACACAGAGATACACAGACACAGAGACACAGACACACACACACAGATAGACACAGACACACAGATAGACACAGACACACACACAGATAGACACAGACACACACACACAGAGACACACACAGAGATAGACATAGACACACACACAGAGATAGACAGACACACAGAGACACACACACAGACACACACAGATAGACACAGACACAGAGACACAGACACACAGAGATAGACACAGACACACACACAGAGATAGACACAGACACAGTGTGTGGGTATGTGTGTGTGTATGTATGTGTGTATCTCACTGTGTCTGTTGGTTGGAAACATTTAGGCTGGCCTGCCTACGATCCATCCTGGGTTTAACCAGGCTGGATTGTGTGAGGAGCTCACAAATCCTTGAAAGATCTGGGCAAAGTCCCATCGGTGAGCTCCTCCGGCAGGCAAGGCTGCGTTGGCTGGGCCATGTAGTCCTCATGCCCAGCCACCGCATGCCTAAACAGCTTTTTTCGGCCGGATCGAGGGAGCTAAACGGGCGTGGCACGGGCTAGAGAAGAGATGGAGTGATGTGGTACAGGAGGACGTGGAGCTGAGTGGACTTGCCGATGACCGGTACCAGCGGTGTCAAGATCGGCCTCGGTGGAGGAGGCTCGTGAAGGACGCTACTGGCCAGTTGGAGGCAGTCGCCCTCCAACAACAACGGAGGGCGGAGGAGCGACGCTCACAACAACGAGCGGAGCGCCGGTGGCTAAAGCACAGCAAGTTGGTACAGTAGGGGGCACAGGCGGTGCATCAGCCAGTCATCTCGGTCATCTCGGTCAGTCGACCCGTGGCACCTGCTGGGTCTGCCCGTGACCTCCTGCCAGCGGGCGTTCGACACTTCACGTGGTAGCCTCAAGGTGCACGTGGCCTGGCACAAGCGTCGTGGTGACGTCACCGCACTTAGTGGAGAATGGCGGTTGTTGTTGTTGTTGTATCTGTGTGTGTGTCACTGTGTGTGTGTCTGTGTGTGTGTGTGTGGCACTGTGTGTGTGTCTGTGTGTGTGTCTGTGTTGTCTTGTGTGTGTGTGGCAAATGTTGTACCCTGGGCCCGTCATGTCGATGTGATGTCATCTCTAACACTTCTCGTCCACAGGAGAGAGATCCTGAGGAACTGTGTGTGTGTGCGTGTGTGNGTCTGTGTGTGTGCTGTAGTGTGTTATGTGTGACNGTGTGTGTGNGTACTTGTGNGTGTCTGTGTGTGTGCTAGNGTGTGNGTGTGTACACCTGTAGTGTGTGTTGTCGTGTGTGTGGTACACTGTGTGTCGTGTGTGGTGTATCTCGTTGTGTATGCCTCTGAGTCGTGTGTGTGTGTACTGTAGTGTAAGGTGTGTGNATCTCACTGGTGTGTGTATGAAATATCTGTATCTGTGGTCGACATGTTGTGTATCTCACTTGTCGTGCATCTGTGGTGTCACTGTGTGATACCCTGGGGTCATGTCGTGTTGACCCGCACTTGACTACCTCGTCCACAGGAGAGAGATCTTGAGGAACTGGTCGTCTTCAGCTCTTCACCGGCTTGTTGCGCAGATACTTGAACGCAAACGCAGGTGGTCTNATCTATTTCACACACAGATACACACANAGTACACACACAGATGAGACTACACACGCAGAGGAGATACACAGATACACACACCACAGATACACACACACACNGATGTTGACACNCACACGAACACAGATATTAGCAACGCAAGGTGACTCCTCCTACACACACACACACACATACACACACACACCATACACACANAGACACAGATACACACACAGATACACACACACACACAGATNCACACNGNTACACNCACACACAGATACACGTACACGAGACACACAGNGTGAGNTACACACATACACACACACAGGTACACACACAGATACACACAAGAGATACACACACAGATACACACACACGTGTACACACACAGATACACACACACGTGTACACACAGATACACACACACATACACACACAGACGTGTACACACACAGTNAGTATACACAGATACACACACACATACACATGCAAACGACACACACAGATACACACACAGTTACACACACAGATACACAGAGTATACACAGACACAACAGAGTACACACACACACCNTGAGTACACACACACACACGNTACACACACGTGTACACACACACACACACAGNTACACACACACAGATAGACACACACCACACGAGTACACACACACAGATACACACACAGATNCACACACACACGTGACATACACACACACACAGTGAGTACACACACACAGATACACACACACACACNGTGTACACAGACACACACACACGAGTACACACACACACGTGCACACACAGATACACACACACACACACACGTGTTACACACACACACACACGAGTACACACACACCACACACACACGTACACACACAGCACACACACAGTACACCACAGAACACACACAGATACACACACACACACACAGTGTTACACNCACACACCNGNTACACCACACACACAGATACACACACGTGTACACACAGATACACACACACAGACACACACGCNGTACACACAGNCACACACAGACACACAGACACACACACACACACAGATACACACACACACACACAGACACACAGACACACACACACACACAGATACACACACACACCCACCCACCCCCCCACTCACTTCCTCCTCTTNGTGGGCACACGTTCAGCTTTGCTCGCTCAGAAGGTTTGTCTCACCACCTGTCTACCAGCGGCTCCGCGACGGTGAGCGCCACCATGAGCGAGTCCCTCGCACAGCCTCTACTGAATGTCTACTCACCAGGTGAGCGGGGGGAGGGTGAGTGGGTGGGTGGGTGGGTGAGTGGGTGGGTGGGTGAGTGGGTGGGTGGGTGGTTGGTGGGTGAGTGAGNGGTGGTNAGTGAGTGAGTGAGTGAATGGGTGGTGNTGAGTGAGTAGGGTGGTGGTTGTGGTGGTGAGTGAGNGGGTGAGTGAGTGGGTGGGTGGGTGAGTGAGTGAGTGGTGAGTGAGTGGGTGGGTGAGTGAGTGGGTGGCTGGGTGAGTGGGTGAGTGGGTGGGTGAGTGGCTGGGTGAGTGGGTGGGTGAGTGCGTGAGTGGGTGGTNAGTTGNGTGGGTGAGTGGGTGTGTGGGTGAGTGAGTGNGTGGTGAGTGGGTNGNTGAGTGGGTGGGTGGGTGAGTGGGTGGGTGGGTGAGTGGGTGAGTGAGTGGGTGGGTGGGTGGTGAGTGAGTGGGTGGGTGAGTGGGGGGTGAGTGAGTGAGTGGGTGGGTGAGTGAGTGGTGGGTGAGTGGGTGGGTGAGTGGGTGGGTGAGTGGGTGGGTGAGTGAGCGTNTGGGTGAGCGGGTGGGTGAGTGGGTGGGTGGGTGGGTGAGCGGCGTGAGTGGGTGAGGAGCGGTGTGGGTGAGCGAGC
>WFAB01003246.1:5000-19169 GCA_018977245.1 Lethenteron camtschaticum | reverse complement strand
CACACACACGTGATGTACAACATAGACACACACACACGTTGATGCACAACACAGACACACACACACGTTGATGCACAACACAGACACACACACACACGTTGATGCACAACATAGACACACACACACGTTGATGCACAACACACACACACGTTGATGCACAACACAGACACACACACACGTTGATGTACAACACAGACACACACAGACACGTTGATGTACAACACAGACACACACAGACACGTTGATGTACAACACAGACACACACACACGTTCATGCACAACACAGACACACACACACACGTTGATGCACAACACAGACACACACACACGTTGATGTACAACACAGACACACACAGACACGTTGATGTACAACACAGACACACACAGACACGTTGATGTACAACACAGACACACACACACGTTCATGCACAACACAGACACACACACACACGTTGATGCACAACACAGACACACACACACACGTTGATGCACAACACAGACACACACACACGTTGATGTACAACACAGACACACACACACGTTGATGCACAACACAGACACACACACACGTTGATGCACAACACACACACACACGTTGATGCACAACACAGACACATACACACGTTGATGTACAACACAGACACACACACGTTGATGTACTACACAGACACACACGTTGATGCACAACACAGACAAACACACACGTTGATGTACAACACACACACACACGTTGATGTACAGCACAGACACACACACACGTTGATGCACAACACAGACACACACACACACACACGTTGATGTACAACACACACACGTTGATGCACAACACAGACAAACACACACGTTGATGTACAACACAGACACACACACACACGTTGATGTACAGCACAGACACACACACACACGTTGATGCACAACACAGACACACACACACACACGTTGATGTACAACACACACACACGTTGATGTACAACACAGACACACACACACGTTGATGTACAACACAGACACACACGTTGATGCATAACACAGACACACACACACGTTGATGTACAACACAGACACACACACACGTTGATGCACAACACAGACACACACACACACCTTGATGTACAACACATATACACACACACGTTGATGTACAACACAGACACACACACACGTTGATGCACAACAAAGACACACACACGTTGATGCACAACACAGACACACACACACACGATGATGTACAACACAGACACACACACACACACGTTGATGTACAACACAGACACACACACACGTTGATGCACAACACAGACACACACACACGTTGATGCACAACACAGACACACACACACGTTGATGCACAACACAGACACACACACGTTGATGCACAACACAGACACACCACACACGTTGATGCACAACACAGACACACATACACACGTTGATGTACAACACAGACACACACACACGTTGATGCACAACACAGACACACACACACTCGTTGATGTACAATACAGACACACACACACGTTGATCTACAACATACACACACACACGTTGATATACAACACAGACACACACACACACCACAGACACACACACACACACGTTGATATACAACACAGACACACACACACACCACAGACACATACACACACACGTTGATGTATAACACACACACGTTGATGTATAACACACACACACGTTGATATACAACACAGACACACACACACACACGTTGATGCACAACACAGACACACACATACACGTTGATGTACAACACAGACACACACACACACATTGATGTACAACACAGACACACACATATGTTGATGTACAACACAGACACACACACGTTGATATACAACACAGACACACACACACACCACAGACACACACACACACACACGTTGATGTATAACACACACACACGTTGATGTACAACACAGACACACACACACATTGATGTACAACACAGACACACACACATATGTTGATGTACAACACACAAACACACGTTGATATACAACACAGACACACACACACCACAGACACACACACACACACACGTTGATGTATAACACACACACACACGTTGATGCACAACACAGATACACACACACACGTTGATGCACAACACAGACACACACACATTGATGTACAACACAGACACACACACACGTTGATGTACAGCACAGATACACACACACGTTGATGCACACCACAGACACACACACACGCACCACAGACACACACACACACCACAGACACACACACACACACCAGAGACACACAGACACAAACACCACAGACACACACACCACAGACACACACACACACACACCACAGACACACACACACGTTGATGTACAACACAGCCACACACACCACAGACACACACACACCACAGACACACACACACACCACAGACACACACACACCACAGACACACACAAACACGCTTATGCACACCACAGACACACACACACACATTGATGCACACCACCGACACACAAACCACAGACACACACACACACATTGATGCACAACACAGACACACACACACACCCCACAGACGCACACACGTTGATGCACACCACAGACACACACGTTGATGCACACCACAGACACACACCACAGACACACACACACACACGTTGATGTACACCACAGACACACACACGTTGATGTACAACACAGACACACACACAGACGTTGATGCACAACACAGACACACACACACGTTGATGCACACCACAGACACACGCACACGTTGTTGCACAACACAGACACACACACACGTTGATGCACAACACAGACACACACACACACGTACACGTTGATGCACACCACAGACACACACACACGTTGATGTACAACACACACACATACACACGTTGATGTACAACACAAACACACACACACCACATACACACACACACCACAGACACACACACACACACCACAGACACACACACACACCACCGACACACACACACCACAGACACACACACACACCACAGACACACACACACGTACCTTCCAGCGAGCAGGCGACTGCGATGAGAAGGAACCATGTCCCCACAACCATCACTGACCGACCTCCAGCCAGGAGGTTTGCAGACTGCCTCAACATCCACCAACTACCCACCACCCCCCACTATCAAGTCATGCAGCCGTCAGTCCAGTCAGTCTAGGCAGTAATTATCTCAGCTACTCACACACACAGAGACTGACTTATCTCCTGGCTCGCTAGGCATGCGGTCAATCTAGGCAGTAAGTATCTCAGCTACTCACACAGAGACTTGTGTGTGTCCCCGTTATCAAATCACGCAGCGGTCAGTCTAGGCAGTAAGTAGATCAGCTACACACACACACAGCCACTGACTATCTCCTGGCTCGCTAGGCATGCAGTCAATCTAGGCAGTAAGTAGATCAGCTACACACACACACAGCCACTGACTATCTACTGGCTCGCTAGGCATGCAGTCAGTCTAGGCAGTAAGTAGATCAGCTACTCACACACACAGCCACTGACTATCTCCTGGCTCGCTAGGCATGCCGTCAGTCTAGGCAGTAAGTAGATCAGCTACTCACACACACAGAGACTGACTTATCTACTGGCTAGCTAGGCATGCAGTCAGTCTAGGCAGTAAGTATCTCAGCTACACACACACACACAGACTGACTATCTACTGTCTCGCTAGGCATGCAGTCAGTCTAGGCAGTAAGTAGATCAGCTACTCACACACACAGCGACTGACTATCTACTGGCTAGCTAGGCATGCAGTCAGTCTAGGCAGTAAGTAGATCAGCTACTCACACACACAGCCACTGACTATCTACTGGCTCGCTAGGCATGCAGTCAGTCTAGGCAGTAAGTAGATCAGCTACTCACACAGCGACTGACTATCTACTGGCTCGCTAGGCATGCGGTCAATCTAGGCAGTAAGTAGATCAGCTACTCACACACACAGAGACTGACTATCTTCTGGCTAGCTAGGCATGCCGTCAGTCTAGGCAGTAAGTAGATCAGCTACACACACACACAGCCACTGACTATCTCCTGGCTAACTAGGCATGCAGTCAGTCTAGGCAGTAAGTGTCTCAGCTACACACACACACAGTGACTGACTATATCCTGGCTCGCTAGGCATGCAGTCAGTCTAGGCAGTAACTAGATCAGCTACACACACACACAGCCACTGACTATCTCCTGGCTAGCTCGGCATGCAGTCAGTCTAGGCAGTAAGTAGATCAGCTACTCACACAGCCACTGACTATCTCCTGGCTAGCTAGGCATGCAGTCAGTCTAGGCAGTAAGTAGATCAGCTACTCACACACACAGCGATTGACTATCTACTGGCTAGCTAGGCATGCAGTCAGTCTAGGCAGTAAGTAGATCAGCTACTCACACACACAGCCACTGACTATCTACTGGCTCGCTAGGCATGCAGTCAGTCTAGGCAGTAAGTAGATCAGCTACTCACAGAGCGACTGATAATCCCATGTGTCAGCCATGCGCTCATTCAATCAGACAAGGCAGTAAGCAGTTCAGCTACAAACACACCGACTGCCTAGCCCCCCCCAATACCAGCTCGTCATTCAGTCAGCCAAGTCAACAGTCGAGTCAGCGACGCACCCAGTGCCTAGTCTGATCGTCAGCCAGGGAAGTAGTCATGCATCCACCTAACCCAATAGCCAACTCGCCCACCAGCCGGTCAGTCAGCCAGTATGCTGTCTCGCCTGCGAGACATCCAGCTCAGAGATGTGTACATCCACTGCCTGCTAGACTCACGCAGACGTTCTGTAGGCTAGAGTCCCTGCACTTTCATCATTTGCTCAGCGTTCTGCTCGCTGTTCTAGTATCCTCTAGGCAGTCAGACAGTCAGTAAAGCCAGTAGCCCAGGGAGGGTATTGCTACATCCACCGGCAAGTCTGCTAGCCAGTGAGGCAGTCACCGGCCAGGCAGTCAGTAAAGTCAGTAGCCCGGGCAGTATATCCGTACGTTCACTGCCTCGCCTGCAAGCCAGTGAGGCAGTCACCAGCCAGACAGTCAGTAAAGGCAGTAGCCCAGGCAGTATGTCCGTACGTTCACTGCCTCGTCTGCAAGCCAGTCCAGGCAGTCACCAGCCAGGCAGTCAGTAAAGGCAGTAGCCCAGGCAGTATGTCCGTACGTTCACTGCCTCGTCTGCAAGCCAGTCCAGGCAGTCACCAGCCAGGCAGTCAGTAAAGGCAGTAGCCCAGGCAGTATGTCCGTACGTTCACTGCCTCGCCTGCTAGCCAGTCCAGGCAGTCACCGGCCAGACAGTCAGTAAAGTCAGTAGCCCAGGCAGTATGTCCGTACGTCCACTGCCTCGCCTGCAAGCCAGTGAGGCAGTCACCGGTCAGACAGTCAGTAAAGTCAGTAGCCCGGGCAGTATGTCCGTACGTCCACTGCCTCGCCTGCAAGCCAGTCCCAGGCAGTCACCAGCCAGACAGTCACCAGCCAGGCAGTCAGTAAAGGCAGTAGCCCAGGGAAGGGTATTGCTACATCCACCGGCTCATCCGTGAGTCACCGCAGCCACGAGCCACGCAGTGCGAGCGGTCTGTGTGCAGGATGAGCGGGGGAGGTGGGGGGGGAGGTGGGGGGAGGTGGGGGGAGGTGGGGGGGAGGTGGGGGGGAGGGGGGAGAGGTGGGGGAGGTGGGGGAGGTGGGGGGAGGGGGGAGCGGTGGTGCAGCGGTCAGCGAGCCGCGCTCCGAAACCGGCGATCCGGAGTTCTATTCCCGCTCAAGATCAAGTGGCGATCATCTGACACCGCTCGTGGGCATCCCCTAGGTCGACTCGGCCTCAAACGAGTAACGTGTGTGTAGTAGACATCGCCACCGTGGGGGAGACAAAGGCGGCCGGGCGTGGTGCTGGCCACCCACCCCCTCGTCTGCCGTTCGTGCTTGCTAACAGCACTTGCCCTCCACCCATACAGTCTGTTAAAGGCTATACGGGGGATCTTTGTCTTTGTGTAGGGGGCGGGGGGGTTGAGGGGGGGCTCACAGGGGACTGGCGCGTGGAGGGGAGGGGGGGCCGTGTGATTAACAAGCTGACAACGAGACAAAGGCAAAGGTCCCCACACCCCCGGCGTAGCCTCGACAGACTGGTGGGGCAAGTGCTGTTTGCCCCTACACAGATAAAGATCGCCATGTAGCCTCGACAGACTGTTGGGGCAAGTGCTGTTAGCGAGCACCTACACAGATAAAGCTCCCCATGTAGCCTCGACAGACTGGTGGGGCAAGTGCTGTTAGAGAACATCTACACAGATAAAGCTCCCCATGTAGCCTCAACAGACTGGTGGGGCAAGTGCTGTTTGCCCCTACACAGATAAAGATCGCCATGTAGCCTCGACAGACTGTTGGGGCAAGTGCTGTTAGCGAGCACCTACACAGATAAAGATCCTCAGGTAACCTCAACAGATTGTTGGGGCAAGTGCTGTTAGCGAGCACCTACAGCACTTGACCCAACAGTCTGTGAAGGCTATGTGGGGGATCTTTATCTTTTATTTCGTGTGTCTAGTGGCATCGAGGGTGCTAAACGGGCGCGGCACGGGCTAGAGAAGAGATGGAGTGATGTGGTTACAGGAGGACGTGGAGCTGAGTGGACTTGCCGATGACCGGTACCAGCGGTGTCAAGATCGGCCTCTGTGGAGGAGGCTCGTGAAGGACGCTACTGGTCAGTTGTAGGCAGTCGCCCTCCAACAACAACGGAGGGAGGAGGAGCGACGCTCACAACAACGAGCGGAGCGCCGGGCGGCTAAAACGCAGTGAGTTGACACAGTAGGGGGGGGGGGGGGGCACGGCTGGTGGTGCATCTACCGGTCATCTCAGTCAGTCAACCCATGGCACCTGCCGGGTCTGTCACCGTGACCTCCTGCACCTAGCCTGGCACAGTAGGGGGCACAGGTGGTGCATCTGCCAGTCATCTCAGTCAGTCAACCCATGGCACCTGCCGGGTCTGACCCGTGATCTCCTGCACCTAGCCTGGCACAGTAGGAGACACAAATGGTGCATCTGCTAGTCATCGCAGTCAGCCAACCCATGGCACCTGCCGGGTCTGCCCCGTGACCTCCTGCACCTAGCCTGGCACAGTAGGAGACACAGGTGGTGCATCTGCCAGTCATCTCAGTCAGTCAACCCATGGCACCTGCCGGGTCTGGCACGTGACCTCCTGCACCTAGCCTGGCACAGGCGCCGTGGTGACGGCACCGTGACCTCGTGGCGAATGACCGGGTGTTCGTTCTTGGTAGTAGCGGCAGCAGCGATAGTGGGGAGCGGTGGTGCAGCGGTTAGCGCCACGCTGCGCTGCGAACCTGGCGAAACCCGGGTTCGATTCCCGCTCACGGCCAGTGACGATTATCTGAACCGGTCCTGGGCCTCCGCTAGGTCGACTCAGCATCAAATGTGCAGTAAGCATCGCTACTCGGGGGGGTAGTCGTTATTGGCGTGGTGGGGAGCGGTGGCGCAGCGATTAGCGAGAAAGTGCCGCGACCTCCTGAGACGATGGTTCGACTCCCGCTCCCTGCGCGATGCTGCTTTGCTCGACCCCGAGCCTCCGATTGACACCGTTTGGCTATGCACGGCGCGAAAGAAGTGCAACATGCGGTCAGCGCGCACCTGATGTCCACACCAATACCCCCTCGTGCATCGAATCCGCAATCGCTTACGTGCTCGGCGCAAACGCCACTTGCCCCAAGAGACTCACGAAGGCTACGCGGGGGACCTTTGTCGTTTGTGTCTATCGCTTGAGCAGATGCACACACAGAGAGGTGCGTGGGAGGTCACACTCTCACCCCCCCCCCCCTTCTCTCTCTCTCTCCTCCTCCTCATCTGTCTCTGTCACCAGGGGGTCTCAATGGAATTGTAAATTGTCTCACTGATTCAGATCCCCTCCAGAAATCCCTCCGTCCAAATGACCTCCAGAAATCCCTCTGTCCAGATCCCCTCCAGAAATCTCTCTGTCCAGATCCCCTCCAGAAATCCCTCTGTCCAGATCCTCTCCAGAAATCCCTCTGTCCAGATCCCCTCCAGAAATCCCTCTGTCCAGATCCCCTCCAGAAATCCCTCTGTCCAGATCCTCTCCAGAAATCCCTCTGTCCAGATCCCCTCCAGAAATCCCTCTGTCCAGATCCCCTCCAGAAATCCCTCTGTCCAGATGCCCTCCAGAAATCCTCTGTCCATATCCCCTCCAGAAATCCCTCCGTCCAGATCCCCTCCAGAAATCCCTCCGTCCAGATCCCCTCCAGAAATCCCTCCGTCCAGATCCCCTCCAGAAATCCCTCTGTCCAGATCCACTCCAGAAATCCCTCCGTCCAGATCCCCTCCAGAAATCCCTCCGTCCAGATCCCCTCCAGAAATCCCTCCGTCCAGATCCCCTCCAGACATCCCTCTGTCCAGATCCCCTCCAGAAATCCCTCCGTCCAGATCCCCTCCAGAAATCCCTCTGTCCAGATCCCCTCCAGAAATCCCTCTGTCCAGATCCCCTCCAGAAATCCCTCTGTCCAGATCCCCTCCAGAAATCCCTCCGTCCAGATCCCCTCCAGAAATCCCTCTGTCCAGATGCCCTCCAGAATTCCCTCTGTCCAGATCCCCTCCAGAAATCCCTCTGTTCAGATCCCCTCCAGAAATCCCTCTGTCCAGATCTCCTCCAGAAATCCCTCCGTCCAGATCCCCTCCAGAATCCCTCTGTTCAGATCCCCTCCAGAAATCCCTCTGTCCAGATCCCCTCCAGAAATCCCTCCGGCTAGATCCCCTCCAGAAATCCCTCCGTCCAGATCCCCTCCAGAAATCCCTCCGTCCAGATCCCCTCCAGAAATCCCTCTGTCCAGATCCCCTCCAGAAATCCCTCATGTTAAAACACCGTGTATTTTCAGTGGTTTACAATTAAGATTAAAATAATAATTAATGATATGCATTAATTATTATTCCTGATGCGTGCCCCCCCCACCCAACCGCCCCCAAATATATAAGTCAAATTCCGTCTATGTTTCATTTACTAACTCACTCACTCACTAACTCACTCACTCACTAACTCACTCACTCATTCACTAACTAAATAACTCACTCACTCACTAACTCACTCTCTCACTCACTAACTCACTCACTCAATCAATCACTAACTCACTAACTTACTCACTCACTAACTCACTCACTAACTCACTAACTAACTCAATCACTAACTCTCTCACTCACTCACTCAATCACTAACTCACTAACTTACTCACTCACTAACTCACTCACTAACTCACTAACTAACTCAATCACTAACTCACTAACTCACTCTCTCACTCACTAACTCACTCACTAACTTACTCACTCACTAACTCACTCACTAACTCACTAACTAACTCAATCACTCACTCACTAACTCACTCTCTCACTCACTAACTCACTAACTCACTCACTCACTAACTCACTCACTCACTCACTAACTCATTCACTAACTCACTCACGAACTAACTGACTCACTAATTCACTCACTAACTTACTCACTCACTAACTCACTTAATAACTCACTAACTTACTCACTCACTCACTAACTCACTAATCCACCCACTCACTAACTCACTAACTCACTCACTCACTCACTAACTTACTCACTCACTAACTCACTAAGCCACCCACTCACTCACTAACTTACTCACTCACTAACTCACTCACTCACTAACCCACCCACTCACTAACTCACTCAGGAACTCACTCACTAACTCACTCACTAACTCACTCACTCACTAACTCACGAACCCACTCACTAACTCACTCACTAACTCACTCACTCCCCACTCACCCACTCACTCACTCACGAACTCACTCACTTACTCACGAACCCACTCAGTCACTCACTAACTCACTCACTAACTCACTCACTCACTAACTCACTCACTCACTAACTAACTCACTCACTAACTCACTAACCCACCCACTCACTAACTCACTCACTCACTCACGAACTCACTCACTCACTCACGAACCCACTCAGTCACTCACTAACTCACTCACTAACTCATTCACTAACTAACTCACTCACTCACTAACTCACTAACCCACCCACTCACTAACTCACTCACTAACTCACTCACTCAATCACTAACTCACTCACTCACTAACTCACTAACTCACGAACCCACTCAGTCACTCACTAACTCACTAACCCACCTACCCACTCACTAACTCACCCACTCACTCACTCACCCACTCACTCACTCACTAGCTCACTCACTAACTCACTCACTAACTCACTCACTCAGCTTCCATTTTGTTCTCCTCTTCAGTCTACAGCCACGTGGTGACTACTTCCTGTGACTCACCGTCTCCCCCTGGTGGCCAATCAGAATATTTATAACCACGAAATACACGAATCATTCTTTAATTCACAGTAACAAATAGGGGCCCTCTGAGCTGTGACAGCTCTTTGTGTTTCAGAAGCGAACCGGCTTTCGCAAATAAAAGCAGATAAATAATAAAATAAAAATAAAACAATTAAATTCTCACGACGTGGCGGCTTTGACGACACACGTTCGTTGTGAACGCGCTCACGACAAAACAAGAGTAACCCCTTGACGCAAGTGGGCGACAAAGCCTCACAGCAGAGGTCGCAAACGTGTTTTGATTCCTTACCCGTACCCGTACCCGGCCGCACCAGGGTCGCAAACGGGTACCTGTACCCGGCCGTACCCGTACCCTACCCGATACCCGGCTACCCGTACCCGGCCGGGTATCGGGTAGGATACGGGTATCATGTACCCGATTGCGACCTCTGGGATGAAGCCATGTTGCAGGCGCGGGTGGGTTGATTCTAGGAACTTGAATTGTGAGAAGAGACAAGACGTTGGGAAGTGAGTGACAAACGGTGACTCACCAGTGACTCACGGCCTACCCGTACCCGTACCCGGCCGCACCAGGGTCGCAAACGGGTACCTGTACCCGGCCGGGTACGGGTAGCCGGGTATCGGGTACCCGGTTGTGACCTCTGCCTCGCAGCCTTCACCACTGCCCCCCTCCCCAAAACCCCACCCTCCCCCAGCCCCCCATTTGGTCCAGCGTACAACGGAGATAAGCCACTGACGGACTGTTAGTTTCGATTTAATGGAGCCACTGCAGCAGTGAATCGGCGCGTAAAGAGCTCCTGTATCTGTCCAAAGTGACAGGCTGACACGATGGGGGGAGGGGGGGCGGTCAGATATGGACATACGAACACACCACAGCCAAAGATCCCCAAAATGCCGTTATTGAGTTGGCATCAGAGCCTGAGACTGTGAGTGAGTAGCATGCCACTTTTTTGTCTCCTCAACAGACCTGTTCTCCACCTGAGGACGGCTGCTTGCGTTGTGGCCGAAACGTCGTGAGAATTATTTTATTATGTTTGATTTTTATTATTTTATTATTTCCATTCTACGTGAAGACTTTACCGAAGGAACCAAGAAGATGAATCCGTGCAGTCACGAAAGCTTTAAATCGAAATTTAGCATGCCACTGTCGATGGGCCTCCACTAGAGGGAGCTCTAGACCTCTGGAAAAATGCAAAGATGCTTCCCCATGTAGCCTTTAACAGGCTGATAGGGGCAAGTGCTGTTAGTGAGTTGGCATCAGAGGCATGAACAGGCTGTTACGGGCAAGTGCTGTTAGTGAGTTGGCATCAGAGGCATGAACAGGCTGATAGGGGCAAGTGATGTTAGTGAGTTGGCATCAGAGGCATGAACAGGCTGATAGGGGCAAGTGCTGTTAGTGAGTTGGCATCAGAGGCATGAACAGGCTGATAGGGGCAAGTGCTGTTAGTGAGTTGGCATCAGAGGCATGAACAGACTGTTACGGGCAAGTGCTGTTAGTGAGTTGGCATCAGAGGCATGAACAGGCTGATAGGGGCAAGTGCTGTTAGTGAGTTGGCATCAGAGGCATGAACAGACTGCTACGGGCAAGTGCTGTTAGTGAGTTGGCATCAGAGCCATGAGCAGATTGTTACGGGCAAGTGCTGTTAGTGAGTTGGCATCAGAGGCATGAACAGACTGCTACGGGCAAGTGCTGTTAGTGAGTTGGCATCAGAGGCATGAACAGGCTGATAGGGCAAGTGCTGTTAGTGAGTTGGCATCAGAGGCATGAACAGACTGCTACGGGCAAGTGCTGTTAGTGAGTTGGCATCAGAGGCATGAACAGGCTGATAGGGGCAAGTGCTGTTAGTGAGTTGGCATCAGAGGCATGAACAGACTGCTACGGGCAAGTGCTGTTAGTGAGTTGGCATCAGAGGCATGAACAGGCTGATAGGGGCAAGTGCTGTTAGTGAGTTGGCATCAGAGGCATGAACAGGCTGATAGGGGCAAGTGCTGTTAGTGAGTTGGCATCAGAGGCATGAACAGACTGCTACGGGGCAAGTGCTGTTAGTGAGTTGGCATCAGAGGCATGAACAGACTGCTACGGGCAAGTGCTGTTAGTGAGTTGGCATCAGAGGCATGAACAGACTGCTACGGGCAAGTGCTGTTAGTGAGTTGGCATCAGAGGCATGAACAGGCTGATAGGGGCAAGTGCTGTTAGTGAGTTGGCATCAGAGCCTGAGACTGTGGGTGGCCAGTGTCATGAGTGAGTGGCACGCCACTGCCGATAGGCCTCCACTAGAGGGAGCGCTAGACCTCGGGACAGAGGCAAAAATGCTTCCCCGTGTAGCCTTTAACAGGCTGCTGGGGGCAAGTGCTGCTAGTGAGTAGTACCTATGAAGGCCGGAACGGCACACGAAGGGGTTGATGGTCAGCGGCACGCCGGCCGCCTTTGTCTCCCCAGTGACGCATTCTCTTTGTAGACACAAAACTGTCCATAGACTCAACACTGCACCATATACTCTGCACTGCACCATTGACTCAACACTGCCCATAGACTCAACACTGCACCATAGACTCAACACTGCACCATAGACTCTGCACTGCCCATAGACTCAACACTGCACCATAGACTCAACACTGCCCATAGACTCAACACTGCCCATAGACTCTACACTGCACCATAAACTCAGCACTGCACCATAGACTCAACATTGCACCATAGACTCAGCATAGCCATAGACTCAACACTTATCATAGACTCAACACTGCACCATAGACTCAACACTGCACATAGACTCAGCACTGCCCATAGACTCAACACTGCACCATAGACTCAACACTGCCCAATAGACTCAACACTGCACCATAGACTCAACACTGCCCATAGACTCAACACTGCACCATAGACTCAACACTGCACCATAGACTCAACACTGCACCATAGACTCAACACTGCATCATAGACTCAACACTGCACCATAGTCTCAACATTGCCCATAGACTCAACACTGCCCAAAGACGCAACACTTCCCATAGAAAGAAAGAAAACGCATACTGACGCCTATCTGAATGCAGTCACAATATCACTGCGCACAGAAATCTGCTCTTATCAAGACGCTCAATCATCGAGCTAAAAAAGTGTCAGACGGTGACAGTCTGAGAAGTGAAATTAAACACGTTAAGGAAGCGCTGCAAATGAACGGTTACAATGGTGCGCAAATCAACAGGGCATTGAATGCCAAAACCGAATCAAATAACACGAGCATTGAAACTGCCCATGTAATTAAAACGATCATTGTGGGAGAAACTGATAAACTAGCCAGATGTTTGGAAAAACAAAACATCCGAGTTAGATTTGGCACGGTACATAAAATACAGAATTTAAATTTCTAGTATTGAAAAGATGTATTTACCGAGGCTGTCAACAGAAGGTATGTACAGGATTAATTGCACTCGTGGCAAATGTTACGTTGGGTAAACAGGACAAATGATCAGAACGAGACTAAAAGAACATCAAATTAATATTAAATACTCCCAAACACAACTTTCAGCATGAGCAGCAGCAGCAGCAGCAGAACACGCGTACCAACAAGAACACTCAATTTATTTTGATTATGTTGAAGTTCTGTGCAAAACTAGCTACTGCTGGCCAAGACTAATTAGAGCATCTATCGAAATTGAAGAAATACAAATTAATTTAACCGTTCGGATAGCTACCGACTTAGTGCTGCGTGGAAGCGAACCAAAAGATAATAAAATACATCACGACTTTTCGATCGCAACACAAGCAACCGCCTTCAGGTGAAGAAGGGACGTTCGCTTGCGTTGCGATCCAAACGTCGTGAT
>WFAB01003245.1:0-19193 GCA_018977245.1 Lethenteron camtschaticum | reverse complement strand
CCTATTCACAGCCAATCAGATTCAGCTACACACACAGCCAATCGGATTCACCTACACACAGCCAATAAGATTAACATACACACACACAGCCAATGGGATTCACCTCTACAAACACACACAGCCAATAGGCTTCACATATATACACACAGCCAATCAGATTCACTTACACACAGCCAATCAGATTCACCTAAACACACCCAGCCAATAGTATTCACCTACACACACCCACACAGACAATCGGATTCACCTACACACACACACAGCCAATCGGATGCACCTACACACACCCAGCCAATAGTATTCAGCTACACACCCACACACAGCCAATCTGATTCACCTACACACATCCAGCCAATAGAATTCACCTACACACACACACACAGCCAATACATGTGTGTGTATACGTGTACGTGTGTATACGTGTGCGCTTGCTAGTGGCTCTTGCCCTTCCAGCCCGCCGCAGGCTACCTGGGGCAGCTCTATATGTGGCTGTGTGTATTTATACTGTGTGTGTGTATTTGTACAGTGTGTGTGTATTGACCTGGTCAAGGCCTATGATGCCATCAGTAGGCCTGGGCTCTGGGTTGTTCTTCGTGCTTTCAAAGTCCCTGACCCTCTGCTCACGATCATTAAGGACCTTCATGATGGTGAGCGGGCCCGGGTAAAACTACGTGGCCGGGAGTCGGAGCCTTTCCCTGTACACCTTGGGGTGCGACAGGGATGTCCTCTGGCTCCCACATTATTCAACATCATCTTTGTCCACGTAGTTCGTGAAGCCTTCAATAGCTGTACCGGAGGAATGTCCATCCGGTACAGATATAATGGGAGGCTGATCGATGCCAGGTGCGGTCAAGGGGTGGCTCCCTATTGGCCAACCACGTTATGTATGCCGATGATCTGGTAATTGCTGCTCACTCAGAGGAGGAGTTGGAGACGCTGCTGCTGAACCGGGAGCTTGCCACTAAGAGTGGAGACTTACCATCAGCCCCACCAAAACTAAGCACCTGCCTGGATATTTTGTAACATCAGCCACTCCACCCCCCACAACTGCCAATTGTTGAAGTTGTGGAGAGAGTGGAGAGTTTCCCATACCAGGGCAGTGTGGTCATGAGCGGCTCCGGTTTGACAGCAGAGGTCTCACTCGGAATCAGTCGAGCGGCATTATCTTTTCATCGGTTGCATAACGCTGTGTGGAAGCTACCTGGTCTGTCGCTCCGCACGAAGCTTCGGGTCTTCTCGGCCACGGTCACCCCTCCGTTATCTACGCTTGCGAAACGTGGACCCTCGCCGGTTATAAACATTTAGACTGGTCTACCTACGATCCATCCTGGGTTTAACCTGCGGGCTGGATTGTGTGAGGAGCTCACAAATCCTTTAAAGATCTGGACAAAGTCCCATCGGTGAGCTCCTCCGGCAGGCAAGGCTGCGTTGGCTGGGTCATGTAGCCCGCACGCCCAGCCACCGCATGCCTAAACAGCGTTTGTTCGGCCGGATCGAGGGGGCTAAACGGGCGCGGCACGGGCTAGAGAAGAGATGGAGTGATGTGCAGGAGGATGTGGAGCTGAGTGGACTTGATGACTGGTACCAGCGGTGTCAAGATCGGCCTCTGTGGAGGAGGCTCGTGAAGGACGCTACTGGGCAGTTGGAGGCAGTCGCCCTCCAGCAACAACGGAGGGCGGAGGAGCGACGCTCACAACAACGAGCAGAGCGCCGGGTGGCTAAAGCACAGCAAGTAGGCACAGTAGGGGGCACAGGTGGTGCATCAGCCAGTCGTCTCAGTCATCTCAGTCAGTCGACACCGTGGCACCTGCTGGGTCTGCCCCGTGACCTCCTGCCGGCGGGCGTGCACCTAGCCTGGCACCGCTGCGTGTCCCACCTCTGCAGATCTGCACGAATCCCACGACGATGATGAGGCCGAGGGCGAGGAGCTTGCCCGCCGTGAAGAGGTCCTGGACTCGTGTGGCCCAGCGCACACTGGAGCAGTTCACCCACGTCAGAAGCACTGGGACACGTGGGGACACGTGGGACAGAGACACGTGGAGACAGACACACAGAGAGACGCGGGGACACACAGAGACACGTGGAGACAGAGACACAGAGACAAGTGAAGAGGTCCTGGACTCTTGTGGCCCAGCGCACACTGGAGCAGTTCACCCACGTCAGAAGACTGGGACACAGAGACACGCGGAGACACACAGAGACACGTGGAGACACACAGAGACACGTGGGGACACGTGGGGACACGTGGGGACACGTGGAGATACGTGGGGAGCACAGACACCGTGGGGACAGAGACACGTGGGGACAGAGACACAGAGACACACAGACACGCATGTGTAAACAGAGACACGTGGAGACAGACACACACGTGGAGACAGGGACACATAGACACACACGGAGACGCACGTGGAGACAGAGACACGTGGAGACAGACACACAGAGACACGTGGACACAGACACAGGTGTAGACAGAGACACGTGGAGACAGAGACACGTGGAGACAGACACACAGAGACACACAGAGACACGTGGGACACAGACACAGGTGTAGACAGAGACACGTGGAGACAGAGATACGTGGAGACACACAGAGACACACAGAGACACACACAGACACAGGTGTAGACAGAGACACGTGGAGACAGAGATACGTGGAGACACACAGAGACACACAGAGACACGTGGGACACAGACACAGGTGTAGACAGAGACACGTGGAGACAGAGACACGTGGAGACAGACACACAGAGACACGTGGGACACAGACACAGGTGTAGACAGAGACACGTGGAGACAGAGATACGTGGAGACACACAGAGACACACAGAGACACGTGGGTCCTGGACTCTTGTGGCCCAGCGACACTGGAGCAGTTCACCCACGTGAGAAGCACTGGGACACAGAGACACGTGGAGACACACACAGACACGTGGGGACAGAGACACAGAGACACGTGGGACACAGAGACACGTCGGGACACGTGGGGACATATAGACACAGAGACACGTGTAGACAGAGACACGTGGGGACACAGAGACACGTGGGGACAGAGACAGATACGTGGGGACACAGAGACACTGAGACAGAGACACAGAGACACGTGGGGACACGTGGAGACACGTGGAGATACGTGGGGACACAGAGACACGTGGAGACACGTGGAGATACGTGGGGACACAGAGACACTGAGACAGAGACACAGAGACACGTGGGGACACGGAGACACGTGGAGATAGGGACACACAGAGACACGTGGGGACAGAGACACAGAGACACTGAGACAGAGACACAGAGACACGTGAAGACCTGGACTCTTGTGGCCCAGCGCACACTGGCGCAGTTACCCACGTGAGACACTGGGACACAGAGACACGCGGGGACAGGGACACGTGGAGACACGTGGGGACAGAGACACAGAGACACGTGGGACACAGAGACACGTGGGGACAGAGACACGTGGAGAAAGAGACACGTGGAAACAGAGAGAGACACGGGGAGACAGAGACACAGACACACGGGGACACAGAGAACGTGGAAACAGAGACACATGGGGACAAACACACAGAGACATGTGGAGACAGAGACACAGNCACGTGAAGACAAAGAGAGACACGTGATCTCGCTGGCTGGTTGATCTGTCTCGCCTGGCTGGCCTGGTTGATCTGGCTAGCTAGCTTGGTTGATCTGGCTTGGTGGGGATATTCTTAGGTTTTTTCGGTAAAGTCACGTAGCTTGTGTTGCCTCCGAAACGTCGTGATTTTTATTTTATTTTACTTTTATTAATTTGAATTTTTTTACCTACCCGTGACTTTACCGAAAAAACCTAAGAATAGAATCCTTGCAGTCACGAAAGCTTCAAATCTAGAATTAATGACCTGGGCTGGTCTAGCCAACTGGTGATCTGGCTGGGCTGGCTGAACTGGCTGGCTAACCTGGCTGATCTGGCTGGCCTGTTTAGCAAGCTTGGGGTCTGGGCTGGTCTGGCTGGCTTGGCTAGCTAGCTTGGCTGGCCTGGCTGGCTGGTTGATCTGGCTGACCTGGCTGGCCTGGTTGGTCTGGCTGGTCTGGCTGGATGGCTGGATTAGCTAGCTAGCTTGGCTTTCCTGGCTTTCCTGGCTGATCTGTCTGGCCTGGTCTGGCTGGGCCTGCCACGAAAACTTGGCTGACCGGGCGGACCCGGTTGACCAGGCTGAGCAGGGGCGGCCAGGCTGACTGTCCTGGCTTTCCTGGCTTTCCTGGCTCTCCTGGCTTTCCTGGCTGATCTGGGCTGGCTGGCTGGCCTGCCACGAAAACTTGGCTGACCGGGCCGGACCCGGAGCCCCGTGGCCAGAGGAACTCACGGAGGCAGGGCGGCCAGCAGGCTAGCTTTCCTGACTCTCCTGACTCTCCTGGCTCTCCTGGCTGATCTGTCTGGCCTGACTGCCTGGGCCTGCCACCAAAACGAATTGGCTCGACCGGGTGCCATGGCGGATCTGGCCAGGACTGGCAGAGGGGGCCAGCAGGCTGGGCTGTCCTGGCTTTCCTGACTCTCCTGGCTTTCCTGGCCTGTCTGGCTGACTGGGCCTGGGGCCTGCCAGAATTGGCTCGACCGGGTGCCATGGCGATCTTCGCAGGGACTCACGGACAAGGGCGGCCAGCAGGCTGAGGCTGTCCTGGCTTTCCTGGCTTTCCTGGCTCTCCTGGCTGATCTGTCTGGCCTGGCTGGCCTGGGGTCTGCCAGAACTGGCTGACCGGGCCGGACTCGGAGTCTCGCCCAGAGGAACTAGGAGGCAGANGGCGGCCCAGGCTGAGGCTGTCCTGGCTTTCCTGGCTCTCCTGGCTTTCCTGGCTGATCTGTCTGGCCTGCCTGGGCCTGGGTCTGCCACGAAAACGAATTGGCCTCAGACCGGGTGCCACGGACCCGAGTCCCGTCGCCCAGAGGACTCACGGAGGCAGAGGGCGGCCAGCAGGCTGAGGCTGTCCTGGCTTTCCTGACTCTCCTGGCTCTCCTGGCTGATCTGTCTGGCCTGACTGCGCCTGGGGCCTGCCACGAAAACGAATTGGCCTCTGACCGGGAGCCAAGGACCCGGATCCCTTCGACCAGAGGACTCACGGAGGCAGAGGGCGGCCAAGAGGCTGAGGCTGTCCTGGCTTTCCTGGCTCTCCTGGCTGATCTGTCTGGCCTGACTGGGCCTGGGGTCTGCCACGAAAACGAATTGGCCTCTGACCGGGAGCCAAGGACCCGGAGTCGCGTCGCCCAGAGGAACTCACGGAGGCAGAGGGCGGCCAGCAGGCTGAGGCCCTGGTCCTGGCCCTGGCTTTCCGGGATCATCTGCTGCCTGACGTGGGTGGCGAAGGTCAGACCGGTCACGGACTGGATCGCGGGCCAGATCACGAGCAGAGCGGCCAAGAGGCTGAGGCTGCCTGGCTTTCCTGGCTCTCCTGTGATCTGTCTGGCCTGACTGCGCCTGGGGCCTGCCACGAAAACGAATTGGCCTCAGACCGGGTGCCACGGACTCGGAGTCCCGTCGCCCAGAGGACTCACGGAGGCGAGGGCGGCCACAGGTGAGGCCCACGTCCGGGCCGGGCACGAAGGGAACACGCTCAGACGTGTTGGCGAATGTANCGCGATCACCGCCTGGTNCGTGGGGAGACACACANCGCGATCACAGGCAGGAANCTCACGTGAACACACACACACACATACACGTGAGGAACACACACACACGTGAACACACACACGCGTGAACACACACACGTGGACAACAACAACCGGCATTCGCCACTAAGTGCGGTGATGTCACCACGACGCTTGTGCCAGGCTGTGTGCACCTTGAGGCCACGTGAAGTGTCGAACGCCCGCTGGCAGGAGGTCACAAGACAGACCCAGGTGCCACGGGTCGACTGACTGAGATGACCGAGATGACTGGCTGATGCACCACCTGTGCCCCCTACTGTGCCAACTTGCTGTGTTTTAGCCACCCGGCGCTCCGCTCGTTGTTGTGAGCGTCGCTCTTCCGCCCTCCGTTGTTGTTGGAGGGCGACTGCCTCCAACTGACCAGTAGCGTCCTTCACGAGCCTCCTCCACTGAGGCCGATCTTGACACCGCTGGTACCAGTCATCGGCAAGTCCACTCAGCTCCACGTCCTCCTGTACCACATCACTCCATCTCTTCTCTAGCCCGTGCCGGGTTTAGCCCCTCGATCCGGCCGAACAAAAGCTGTTTAGGGTGGCTGGTATGCGGGCTACATGACCCAGCCAACGCAGCCTTGCCTGCCGGAGGAGCTCACCGATGGGACTTTGTCCAGATCTTTCAAGGATTTGTAAGCTGCTCACACAATCCAGCCTGCTGGTTAAATCCAAGATGGATCACAGGCAGGCCAGCCTGAATGTTTATAAACGGCAAAGATGTTCCATTAAGGAGGGTCCACGTTTCGCAAGTGTAGAGAAGGGAGGACATGATAGTGGCCGAGAAGACCCGATAGCTTCCACACAGCGTTATGCAGCCGATGAAAATATAATGCCGCTCGACTGATTCGGAGTG
This sequence comes from Lethenteron camtschaticum, assembly GCA_018977245.1. Taxonomy (NCBI): domain Eukaryota; kingdom Metazoa; phylum Chordata; class Hyperoartia; order Petromyzontiformes; family Petromyzontidae; genus Lethenteron; species Lethenteron camtschaticum. The sequence goes on along the minus strand of WFAB01003245.1, from coordinate 12,670 downwards.
AGACCTCTGTTGTTAAACTGGAGCCGGTCATGAGCACACTGCCCAGGTATGGGAAACTCTCCACTCTCTCCACTACTGCCCCATCACCGATTGGGAGTTGTGGGGGTGGAGTGTCCGAAGGTACAAAATACCCGGCAGGTGCTTAGTTTTGTTTGGGCCGATGGTAAGGCCCCACCTCTTAGTGGCACGCTCCATGTTCAGCAGCAGCGTCTCCAACTCCTCCTCTGAGTGAGCAGCAATCACCAGATCATCGGCGTACATAAGATGGTTGACCAATAGGGAGTCATCCCTTGACCGCACCCGGGCATCGATCAGTTGTATCTGTACCAGATGGAAATTCCTCCAATACGGCCATGGACAGCTTCTCGTACTCTGTGGACAAAGATGCTGTTTAAATAATGTGGAAGCCAGAGGTCATCCCTGTCGCACCCAAAGGTGAACAGGGAATGGCTCCGACTCCTGGCCATGTCAAAGTTTCACCCGCGCGTACACAACACGGTTGGCCATTATGGGAGCCATCCCTCGACTGCAATTCAGGGGCGCAGACCAAAGGTCGCAACCGGGTACCCGATACCCGTACCCTACCCGATACCCGGCTACCCGTACCCGGCCGGGTACGGGTACAGGTAGCCGTTTGCGACCCTGGTGCGGCCGGGTATGGGTAAGGAATCAAAAGTCGTTTGCGACCTCTGGCGCAGACACGGGTCGGGGGGGGGAGGCATCGATCTCGCCTCCCGTCGTGTCCGCGCCCAGAGAGATGGATATTTCTCCGGCGGAGACTTCACGAGCCAGAGGGCATCACCCTCCCCAAGTCGCGTCTCCCGGCCACGCAGATTTTCACCCGGGGCCGCCCGCCCATCGCGAGAGCGTCCCGAACGATCGGCAATGGCCGGTCCACGAACCTGTGACCCCCCCCCCACCAGCTCGCCAGGGGGGCGGGGGGGGGGGCGCGTAGATTTGCACGCGAGATGGATCGTGGACATGAGCGCTCCAACCCCCGTCTCTCCGAATATCAACAAAAGAATGGGACGCCCAATGCCCCCAACAACACCCACCCACCCGCCCACGTGCCCCCACGCTCACCCGCCACCACCCGTCAAAACCCCTCACCCACCCAGCGAGCCCCCCAAAGATGTCCTTGACGTAGCTGTAATCGCCGCCGGACTTGGGGATGGTGACCCCCAGTTCGGCGTAGCAGAGGGCGCCGATGGCGGTGATGACTCCGGTGATGATCCACACGAGGAGGGCGACTCCCACCGAGCCGGCGTTCTCCATCACGCCCTTGGGGGACACGAAGATGCCCGAACCGATGATGTTCCCTGGCGATGCAAAGCGAACGGGTCGCAATGTCAGTGGCAGAGGTCGCAATAGTATCTGGCCGGTACGGGTACCCGTTTGCGACCCTGGTGCGGCCGGGTACGGGTAGGCCGTGAGTCACCGGTGAGTCACCGTTTGTCACTCATTTCGGGTACCCGATACCCGTACCCTACCCGTACCCGGCCGGGTTGGGGTAGGGTACGGTAGGCCGTGAGTTACTGGTGAGTCACCGTTTGTCACTCATTTCGGGTAGGGTACGGGTAGGCCGTGAGTCACTGGTGAGTCACCGTTTGTCACTCATTTCCCAACGTCTTGTCTCTTCTCACGATTCAAGTTCCTAGAATCAACCCACCCGCGCCTGCAACATGGCTTCATCCCAGAGGTCGCAATCGGGTACCCGATACCCGTACCCTACCCGTACCCGGCCGGGTAGGGTAGGGTACGGGTACGGCCGGGTACGGGTAGGCCGTGAGTTACTGGTGAGTCACCGTTTGTCACTCATTTCGGGTAGGGTACGGGTAGGTCGTGAGTCACTGGTGAGTCTCCGTTTGTCACTCATTTCCCAACGTCTTGTCTCTTCTCACAATTCAAGTTCCTAGAATCAACCCACCCACGCCTGCAACGTGGCTTCATCCCAGAGGTCGCAATCGGGTACCCGATACCCGTACCCTACCCGTACCCGGCCGGGTACGGGTAGGGTACGGGTACGGCCGGGTACGGGTACCCGTTTGCGACCCTGGTGCGGCCGGGTACGGTACGGGTAAGGAATCAAAACCCGTTTGCGACCTCTGTTGGTGATCTAACCCAAAACGTTTATTATGAACAATTACAAGTTGTGTTAATGAATAATGTTGCCTCCCTATAACAATGTGTAAGCCTCTATCGAACCATTACAGTTGTACACAGTGTAGTACACAATGTAGTGTACAATGTAGTGTACAATGTAGTGTNCAATGTAGTATACAATGTAGTGTACAATGTAGTGTACAATGTAGTGTACATGTATTGGGTAATGGAGTGTACAATGCGTATAAAATGTAGTGTACAATGTAGTGTACAATGTAGTATGCATTGTAGTGGACAATGTAGTATACAATGTAGTATACAATATAGTAAAAAACATTCAGACTCTGTCGCCTACGGTGTACCTGGTTTTCACTGAGGACGGNTGCTTGCGTTGTGGCCGAAACGTCGTGAGAATGTTTTATTATGTTTTATTTTATTATTTTATTACTTCCCTTCTAGTGACTTTACCGAAAGAACCAAGAAGAGTAAAATGTAGTTTACAATTTAGTATACGATGTAGAATACAATGTAGTATAAATGTNAGTTTACAATGTAGTATACAAAGTTATTATATAATGTAGTAAAAATGTTGTGTACACCACCCACCCTCACCACCCACACACCCACACCACCCCACCACCCACCCCCACACCCTCACCACACCACCCTCACCACCCTCACCACCCACACACCNACACCACCCTCACNACCCACACNACCNTCACACCCTCACCACCCTCACCACCCACACACCCTCACCACCCACACCACCCCACCACCCTCACCACCCACACCACCCACACACCCTCACCACTCACACCACCACCCACCCTCACCACCCTCACCACCACCACCCTCACACTCACCATCCACACACCACCCTCACCACCCTCACCACCCACACCACCTACACTCACNACAATCACCCCCACACTCGCACCCTCACCACCCTCACCACCNACCCTCACCACCCACCCTCACACCCACCCAATCACCACCCACCNCCCTCACACCCTCACCACCCCACCACACTCACNACCCTCACACCCACACCAGTCCCACACCACCCACCCTCACCCCCTCACCACCCTCACCATCCACACTCACCCTCACCACCCTCACCACCCACACCCACCCTCACACCCACACCACCCACCCTCACCACCACAACCCTCACACCCTCACCACCCTCACCACCCACACCACCACCCTCACCACCCTCACCACCCTCACCACCCTCACCACCCTCACCATCCACACCACCCACACCACCACCCACACACCCACCCNACACCACCCTAACCACCCACCCACCCTCACCACCCTCACCACCCTCACCACCNACCCNACCCACCCTCACNCACCACCCTCACACNCCACCCTCACCACCCACACCACCCACACNCACCACCCACCACCCACACCACCCCACCACCCCACCACCCACANCACCACCCTCACTCACCCCACCCACACNACCCCACCACCCTCACCACCNACACCACCCACNCACCACCCCACCACCCTCACCACCCCACCACACCACCACCCTGACCCCCACCACCCTCACCACCCACCACCACTCACCACCTACCACCNACCCCACCACCCTCACCACACTACCACCACCTCACACCCNCANCACCCACACCACCNACCNTNACCACCACCACCCTCACCACCCACACCACCACACNCACCACCCTCACCACCCACCACCCTGACCCNCACCNATACCACCACCCCACCACCACCCACCCACACCACCTCACCTGACCCTCACCATCCACACCACCCACACCACCCTCACCACCNACACTCACCAATGATGAGCCCACCACTGAGGAGCCAATTTCTTTCTTGAGACCAACTCCACCACCANCACTNCCTCCNTCACTACCGCCCATGCTGGTGGTAATACCNGTATCTGTGTGCGTGGGTNNTGGTGGTGGTGTCTGTGTCTGGTGTGCTGGGTGNTGGTGCTGTNGTCGTCTGGGTGTCTGTGGTGTTGGTGACTCGTCTGATGTCTGCGTGGTGGTGGNATTCTCGNGGTGNCTGTGTGCNGTGAGTGGTCTCTGTGGGTGTNTNTGTGGTTGTGGCGTGGGTNNTGTNGNTGTGTCTGTGGTGTGGTGNTGNTGGGGTGGTCNGTGTCGTGTNNAGTGNTGGNCTCNGTNGGGTGGTGTTGTGGGTGGTTGTGTGGTGGTGGNNNCTGTGGTGGGTGGTGTNNTGGTGGCTCTCTGTAGGTGGGTGTTTAACACGTGTGGTGTGTGCTCTGTGGTCTGGGTGCGCTGTGTCTGGTGGGNTGCGTGTNGNGTGCTGNTGGTGGNGTCTCTGTGGTCTGTGGTGGTGGTCTGTGGTANCTGTGTGTCGTGTGCGTGACTGGNNGTGGCTGGNGTCTGGGTGTNNGTNGNTGNGTGTCAGTCTGGGTNGCCATGGGTGGTGGTGGTGGNAGCTCGTGGNTNCTGCCAGACGNTTCGCGACCGAGTNCGGGCAGGCAGGAGAAGGAGGAGGAGAGNCGTCAANTCGGTTGCGAAGGNCGCNAGACATTGACAGCGTCGTGAACCCCTGGAGAGAAGTNCACTGCAGNCCCACACGGACACNGTGACCCCTGAAGCGAGAGACAGACCCAGGGGTCCCAGTGACAGCCAGTCGCGAACCCCTAGAGAAGACACCCAGACCAGGTTGAACCAGACCCCACGGTCTCNGTGTCTCTACANGGCCACCAGTGAACCCCTNAGAGAGAGAGAAGACCCATTGAACNCAGGTTGAACCCTGACACAGCCAGGCTCGCGACCCCCTGGAGAGAGAGACACCCAGACCCGGNTTGAAGCCACCCCAGGGTCTGTGTCTCTGTGANCCCCTTAGTCTAAGAGAGAGACACACCNAGGTGNCCNAGGCTCTCAGTGCTGGCANCGTGACCCCGAGAGAGAGAGAGAGNCCCAGATTGAACTCAGTGCCCAGTGACACGGCACNGTGACCCCANGAGACACCAGACCCAGGGTTGAACNCAGNCGTCTAGTGTCTCTGATNGTGAACCCACTGAGAGAGAGAGACACCCAGACCAGACCCTGACCCCAGGCGTCTGTGTCTCTNGCATCGTGACCCCAGAGAACCAGACCCAGAGGTTCNCAGTGNCTCTGACATCGTGACAAGACCAGGGNTTCTCNGTGTCTCTGGCAGTGACAGAGAGAGNCACCAGACCCAGGNTTGAACCCAGACCCCAGGGTCTAGTGTCTCTGACATCTGACGNGACACCCAGACCAGGTCTCAGTGTCTCGGCATCGTGACCCCAGAGAGAGACCCNAGACCCAGGCTCTCAGTGTCTCNGGCATCGTGACAGAGAGAGACACCAGACCAGGCTCTCAGTGTCTCTGGCACGTGACAGAGAGAGACACCAGACCNAGGTTGAACCAGACCCCAGGGTCCAGTGTCTCTGGCATCGTGANCAGAGAGAGNCCCCAGACCAGGGTTGAACCCAGACCCCAGGGCTCAGTGTCTCTGGCCTCGTGACATACCCAGACCCAGGGCTTGAACCCAGGCTCTCAGTGTCTCTGACACGGCCATCGTGAAACCCGAGAGAGAGAGAGAGAGACAGACCCAGACCCAGGTTGAACCCTGACCCCAGGGCTCTCAGTGTCTCGGCATCGTGAACCCCTGAGAGACAGACCCAGGNTTGAACCCTGACCCCAGGCTCTCANGTCTCTGCCAGTGAACCCCCTGAGAGATACCCAGACCCAGGTTGAACCCTGACCCCAGGCTCTCAGTGTCTCTGGCATCGTGAACCCCGACACCCAGGAGAGACACCAGACCCAGGTGAACCNGCCCCAGGGTCTCAGTGTCTCTGGCCTCGTGACAGAGAGACACCAGACCAGGTTGAACCCTGACCCCAGNCTCTCAGTGTCTCNGGCATTGAACCCCATGAGAGNCACCNNGAGAACCNAGNNCTCAGTGTCTCTGGCATCGTGACCGAGAGACAGACCAGGCTTGAACCCTCAGTGTCTCGCCTNGTGACAGAGAGAGNCACCAGACCAGGGTTGAACCCTGACCCCAGGCTCTTCAGTGTTCTTGGCANCNTGACCCCNTGGAGAACCAGACCAGGCTCCAGTGTCTNTGGCTGACCCCAGGAGAACCAGACCNAGGGTTGAACCCANACCTCAGTGTCTCTGGCTCGTGAACCCCATGGAACAGAGAGAGACACAGACCGGGTTGAACCAGCCCTCAGTTCAGTGTCTCTGCCTGACCCCAGNGAGAGNCAGACCCCAGGGTTGAACCAGACTCTCAGTGTCTCGGGCCCGTGACGAGAGACACCAGACCAGGGTTGAACCAGCCTCCAGTGTCTCTGCTGACCCCAGAGAGAGACAGACCAGGGTTGAACCCTGACCCCAGCTCTCAGTTCTCTGGCATGTGAACCCCATGAGAGAGACACCAGACCCAGGTTGAACCCTGACCCCAGNCTCTCAGTGTCTCGGGCCTCGTGACCCCGTGAGAGAGACACCNAGACCGGTTGAACCAGACTCTGTTCAGTGNCTTGGCTGACCCCNTGNGAGAGAGNNACCCAGACCCAGGGTTGAACCCTGACCCCAGNCTCTCAGTGTCTCTGACACAGTGAACCCCTGAGAGAGAGAGNCACCCAGACCCAGGGTTGAACCCAGACTCTCAGTTCTCTGGCTCCCCATACAGAGAGNCACCAGACCNGGNTTGAACCCTGACCCCAGNTCTCAGTGTCTCTGGCATCGTGACCCCGNGAGNCACCCAGACCAGGGTTGAACCAGACCTGTGCTCTGGCTGACATGAGAGAGAGAGNACCCAGACCNAGGTGAACCCAGACTCTCAGTGTCTCTGGCATCGTGANCCCCTGAGAGAGAGAGACCAGACCAGGTTGAACCCAGACTCCAGTGTCTCTCACACGGCTNGANCCCCTGAGAGAGAGAGAGAACCCAGANCCAGGGTTGAACCNAGNCTCTCAGTGTCTCTGGATCGTGACAGAGAGAGNCACCAGACCCAGAATTGGTTGAACCCAGNCTCTCAGTGTCTCTGGCNTCGTGACCCCGNGAGAGAGACACCCCAGACCNAGGNTTGAACCCAGGTCTCAGTTCTCTGGCATCGTGAACCCCANTGAGAGAGACACCCAGACCCAGGGCTGTTGCCTTTGCGTGTAGCTGAGGTGGCCGCGTTAGCGAANGGGTGTAAACCTGTCTGGGCCTTAGGCAGTGTCTCAGCCTTAAATATTTTTNATATCATAAAAANTAANTTAGTGATNGGTAGCGAAGTGGCTGGGTGAGTCTGTGGCTGGAGACNCTGATCTCTTAGNGTGTGTGTCTGTCTGTGTGTGTGTGNATGTATGAGTGTGTGTCTGTGTGTCTTGTCTGTATACGTGCNGTGTGTGTANGTGGTGTATGTATGTGATGTGTTGTGTNGTGTGNCTAGTGATGTTCAGTTGTCTGTGATGTNACAGTGTGTGTCTATGTGTAGTGTAGTGNGTGANTGTGGTCTGTGGTTGTGGTGTTGTGTTGNTGTGAGTGTGTGTCATAGTGANTGTGACTGTGTATGTCTGTGTNGTNTGTGATCTANGTGAGTGCTGTGTGTGTCTGTGTGANGTAGTGATGTGGTTGNGATGTNTGTTTGTGTATGTATGTGAATGTGTCTGTGTGTGTTTGANTGTGTGTGTGTGTTGTGTATGGTGNNTGTGTGTGTATGTGANTTGTGTATGTGATGTTATGTGTGTGTGTACTGTGGTGTNTGTANGTGTATGTGNGTGTTGTGTGTCAGTGAGTGTTTGNGTGNATGTTAGTGTTGAGTATCGGTGGTAGTGTTNGTGTATGTATGTGAAGTGTGTGGTGTCTGTGTGTGTCTGTATGCTGAGNGTGTGTCTGTGGTGTCTGTGTGTGTNTGTGAATCTGTGTATGTTGTTTAGTGTGTGTGTGTCTGTGTGTGTCTGTGTNTGTGAGTGTGTGGTGNGTCGTGTGTGTGTCTGTGTGCAGTGTATGCGTGTGTCTGTGTTGTGTCTGTGTAGTGTGAGTGTNTGTGTGTGTGTCTATTGTATGTTTGTGAGTGTGTGTGTTGTGATATTGTGNGTGTTGTGTATGTATGTGCAGTGTGATGTATGTGGTGNGTGTGTGTGTGTGTGAGTGTATGTGGATGCGTGGTGTGTGTCTGGTGCGTTGTGTGCCTACGAGCACTTGCGACATGCCTGTGGAGGNTTGTGTTTCCTTTGAGTGACCCTGAGAGAANGACAGCCTGTGGGCAGGGGANTGCGNTATATTTATCGCGTGANATTCTGTGGTATATTTATATTTTTATTTATTTCTGTCTATTGTCANCGTATAAGGGGTCTCTCNGTGTGTCTTGTGGCATAGAGANGACCNTGTNAAAATAAGCACTCAGAGAGACCCATAGACACATAGAGACCCGACACNGAGCCAAGAATCACAGAGCCCATGAGATACACAGAACCGACCCATAGAGACCCATAGATACACAGAGCACCCAAGAGATACACAGAGATGAGTAGNTATCACNGAGACCCTAGAGACACACAGACCATAGAGCACAGAGCAGGACACAGCCCATAGTACCNGAGCCGACATACATAGAGACGAGACACAGAGACCCATAGAGACCNACAGAGATCACAGAGACCCATAGATGAGACCCATAAGNACAGAGACAAGATACACAGAGACCCATAGATACACAGAGACCATAGAGCACAGAGACCCATAGATATACACAGAGACCCATAGACATNCACAGACCACAGAGATACCCAGAGACCCATAGAGACACACAGAGACCCATAGATACACAAAGACCCATGAGATAGGCACAGAGACCCATAGACCCNTACAGACCATAGAGACACACAGAGACATAGAGAGGGCACAGACCCATCAGAGACACAGAGACCCATAGAGATNCACAGAGACCCACAGAAATGTGGCACAGAGAGCCCATAGAGTCACAGAGCACAGAGATACACAGAGACCCATAGACATAGACACACAGATACCCATAGAGATACACAGAGACCCATAGAGATACACAGAGACCCATAGAGTCACACAGAGAGACCATAGAACGCACAGAGACCCACAGAGATNCACAGAGACATAGAGACACAGAGACCCAGAGAGATACACAGAGACCCAGAGAGATCACATCCCACAGAGATACACAGACCATAGAGATGACACAGAGACCCATAGACATACACAGAGACCCACAGAGATACACAGAGACCCATAGAGATACACAGAGACCCACATAGACCCAGAGAGNCACATCACAGAGACACAGAGACACAGAGATCACACAGAGACCCATAGAGATAGCACAGAGACCCAGAGAGATAACCACAGAGACCCAGAGAGATCACATAGAGACCACAGAGACACAGAGACCCATAGAGATCACACAGAGACCCATAGACATACACAGAGACCCACAGAGATACACAGAGACCATAGAGATACACAGAGACCATAGACACACAGAGACCCATAGAGATACAGAGACCCATAGAGNCCCATAGAGATNCNCAGAGCCCACAGAGATCAGACCCAGAGACCCAAGAGATATCACAGACACAGAGATACACAGAGACCCATAGACTCACAACCATAGGACACACAGACACCACGGATACACAGNGACCAATAAATCACAGAGACCCATGAGACACACTAGACNCCNAAAGAANAGAGCCCATATAGACNCGGACCCATAGAGATCAAGAGCCCAGAGTCAGGCATAACCACAGAGCCCATAGCTCACAGCAAACACAGAGACCATAGAGACACAGAGACCCACACACACCAGATNCACACCCATAGAGACACAGAGACNCATAGAGACACAGAGACCCACAGAATTCACACAGAGACCCACAGAATTCACACAGAGACCCATAGAGATACACAGACAGAGATAGAGACCACACAGCCAGACACACAGAGACCCATAGACATACACAGACCATAGAGATCCAACAAATACCGGCCACTAAGTGGCGGTGACGTCACCACGACGCTTGTGCCAGGCCATGTGCACCTTGAGGCCACGTGAAGTGTCGAACGCCCGCTGGCACGAGGTCACGGGGCAGACCCAGGTACCACGGGTCGACTGACTGAGAGTGGCTGATGCACCACCTGTGCCCCCTACTGTGCCAACTTGCTGTGCTTTAGCCACCCGGCTCTCCACTCGTTGTTGTGAGCGTCGCTCCTCCGCCCTCCGTTGTTGTTGGAGGGCGACTGCCTCCAACAGCCCAGTAGCGTCCTTCACGAGCCTCCTCCACAGAGGCCGATCTTGACACCGCTGGTACCAGTCATCGGCAAGTCCACTCAGTTCCACGTCCTCCTGTACCACATCACTCCATCTCTTCTCTAGCCTGTGCAGCGCCCATTTAACCCCTCAATCCGGCCGAACAAAAGCTGTTTAGGCATGCGGTGGCTGGGCATGCTGGCTACATGACCCAGCTAGCACCGGAGGAGCTCACCGATGGGACTTTGCCCAGATCTTTCAAGGATTTGTGAGCTCCTCACACAATCCAGCCTGGTTAAACCCAGGATGGATCGTAGGCAGGCCAGCCTAAATGTTTCTAACCGCGAAAATGCTCCATTAGGGGGTCCACGTATCGCAAGCGTAGAGAAGAGAGGGAATGCCTGGCCGGAAGACCTGAAGCTTCGTGCGGAGCGACAGCTTCCACACAGCGTTACGCAACCTATGAAAATATATTGCCGCTCAATTGATTTGGAGTGAGACTCTGCTGTTAAACCGAGCCGGTCATGAGCACACTGCCCAGGTACGAAAACTCTCCACTCTCTCCACAACTGCCCATCACCGATGGAAGTTGTGGGGTGGAGTGTCCGATGGTACAAAATACCCAGGCAGGTGCTTAGTTTTGGTGGGGCTGATGGTAAGGCCCCACCTTTAGTGGCATGCTCCAGTTTCAGCAGCAGCATCTCCAACTCCTCCTCTGAGTGAGCAGCAATTACCAGATCATCGGCATACATAACGTGGTTGAGCAATAGGAGCCATCCCTTGACCGCACACGGCATCGATCAGCCTCCCATTGTATCTGTAACAGATGTAAATTCTCCGGTACAGCTATTGAAGGCTTCACGAACTACGCGGTCAAAATAGATGCTAAATAATGTTGGAGCAGAGGACATCCCTGTCGCACCCAAGGTGTACAGAGAATGGCTCCGACTCCCGGCACGTAGTTTACCCGGGCCCGCTCACCATCATGAAGGTCCTTAATGATCGTGAGCAGAGGTCAGGGACTCCGAAAGCACGAAGAACAATCCAGAGCCCAGGCCTACTGATGTTATCATAGGCCTTGACCAGGTCAATAAAGCAGAGATGTCGGTCTTGTGGAATTCCTACACCTCTGCTGTAGCAGACGGACAGAAAATATGGCATCTGTGCAGGACCGCCCTTTCCTGAAACCGCATTGGGGCTCCGCAAGCCTCTCCTCAGCGTGCCTGGCAAGGCGATGTTGAATAATCCTTGCCAGGACCTTTCCCAGCACACTGAGGGAGATGCCCTGTATTGTTACGGGGCATACTTCCAATGCTGTGGAACCCGTCCAGTGGTCCAGACTGTTGTTATGATGTCATGTAGGGCAGTCTGTGCAAACGCCACCCTCCCTCAGCATTTCGCTTGGAGATCATCTCTGCCCGGTGCCTTTCCTGGTCTCAGACTCTGGATCGCCTTCAGTACTTCCTCAACAGATGGCACCTCAGCCAGACACAGGGGTGACTTCTTCCAATATCTGAGGCACCGCAGCCCGCAGGGTCATCCCACTTAGTGCCATGATGTTATCTGAGGGATTTCCCCTCCCCAGGACCTCACAGAGAGCTCAACAAATCTGTTCCTGGGGTCGGAGATTGGATCACCATTCTTTCCCCTAATGACGTAATAGTGTGGCGCTGCAGGTTACTTTTTTGATGGAGAAATAATTTGTGATCGGGGCCACTGAGGCAGACTCCATCNCCTCGCAACCCGCGACCACCACTCTTGCAGCGCCTCACGGCTCTCCGAACCTCCGAGCGAAGGCTGCGGTAAACCTCCTCATTCTCCGACGTGGGATGCTGTAGCCAATGAAAGTGGACCTGTCGCTTTTCTCAGCCAGCTTGAACACCTCCTTGTCAACCAGGGTCTCTAGAGGTCTGGACCGCGTACCCAAAGCAGCCATTGCAGCTGTATGAGCCACAGTCCTAAACCTCCCCATTTCCCCTCAACATTAGGAGTGGGGGACGATGCCAACCCCAGCCGCAAGCGATGATGACATTTTCACTTGCAACTTTCATTAGCTGAGACCAGGCCACTTTTGGTTGGAATGGGGTCCTGGGTGTACACCCACCACCGGAGTGGAATAATGGCAGGCGCATCTTACAGATGACTAGTCGATGGTCAGTGGGCAGATCAGCTCCACGGTAGGTCCTGGTGTCAAGGACATGGGCCCGCATCCGCTGTTGTCACTATGTAGTCCAGCAGATGTTCTTGCTTGGACCCGGCATGCATCCATGATGTTGTGTGGATGCGCCGATGCCGGAACATCGTGTTG